>JALPQI010020310.1:0-17074 GCA_025490895.1 Thaumatotibia leucotreta
AACACATTCCTGTAGTTGCACACCAACGCCAATGCATTATTAAATCATTCACATTCATTATTTTTACAAAATTATAACAGAACACTCTGAAAGTTGTTTAGTTTACTATTTTTATGCGTGTTCGAGTCGGTAAATAAAGATTATAACCTATAATATTCTTTGACAATGTTGACGTTGACATTTTCTGCGTTTTGTGATTGCATCTAGTCATCTTATCATCATTCACTAAAACAATTGTTACTTATGGAATTTTAGGATTTATATGTTAAAATCATCATATTATATAAAGGTTTGTATTTTACACTAAATTCTCAAACAAATTATTTATATATCATTAACATGGAACAATTTCCATGAGCATTTTACGTTTTGTTATTCCAAAACCAAGGTCATTACTTTGCCACACAAGTGAATAATATGCGTTTTTACACGTTCGTGTTAAAGGATAAACGAGCACTTTACGAGCTAGTGAGGGGAAAAATTATTAGCCAAGTATAGGTGAAAAACTTAAGAAAGTCACCTGTTGTATGTGTGAGTAATGTGTTCGAATAGGCGTTTGTTTTGTTTGTGTACTAATTTTAAACATGTGTTCTCTATTCGAATACGTGACTCACACATACAGCAGGTGACTTTCTTAAGTTTTTAAACTATACTTGTTTTAATAATTTTAGATATTGCGTTTAGGCGTGTAATGTTTTCGGCGCTCAATTCGTTTATAGGTCAAAATTATTTTCGTTGTCTTAATTTTGTGTCCCTAAAAAACGTGACGCAGTGGTGATTTTTGTATGGGACGATGTTTTGTTTTCAATTTCTGATGTATGGATTAAAATCTAGCGTGAAAGAGAAATACAAGTGCACCGGATTTTTTTAATACAGAGTCGAAACAGCAACCAAAAGCGTGACAGAGTGGTATGAAACAAGACAACGAAAAGAATTTTGATCCTTACACATTTAAAAATGTATGTTTTCCTATTTTGTAACAGCAACTTTTGTTTGGCGCTCCATTTTTTTTAACTGATTAGTGCCCAGCCCTAAGATATTTTGATGTGTCAGTAATAATTTACCCGATATAATAAGGCGTTAGATATGGTTTTTAGCTACAAAATTTATCGAATACGTAGATTATTCTACCGATATTCAACCTGCATTATATTTATTATAAATTATATGTATTTTGTATTTTTCGATATTCAACCTGCATTTAAAATTTATTTATCCGATTTTGTCGCTTAGTTTGTTATTTTATTCCCTACGAACAAATAAAACATAGCAGCCGCACGCCATACTTTATTGCCTTTCTAAAACGGTCCTGAGTTTTAGTTGACAAGTGTCACCCCCTCTTGAAGGCATCACGGTAATGAATAATTTCAACATCAAAACTTAAACCACCATTTAAAAATAGTTGTGATTGGTCCGTCAAAGTTTTGATTGACTATATTCTATAACATAATTGTCAAAGATGTTGCGCCGAAATATGCGCGGTGTTAAGAAAAGCGTCATGTCCTGCGCATCTTGGCACAACTGAACAATTGCTTTTGGGGGCATTTTTGAGCTGGCGTTAGACGTCCATGTTATATATGGTCGCAGGTTATTCCATAATTGGACTGCCAATAAATTATAGTACATCACTATTAATTATCATCTAAACATGCTATCAGAACGCGTATTTTCAGGGTTTATCACCCGTAGATAATACAGTTACAGGTGATCGCATTTCGCTATTACGCAACCTCGTATCTGAAAACTCACTTGCTGGAAAAAACACCCGTATTTAGTCCGAAAAAAAGGTGACCTTCCTATGAATTTATTGCTTTATATCCGAGGTTGGAGTATAGTGACGATTTGCCTGTAGGTGCAATAAGTATGCGAAATTCGAGTACTATAGTTATATGTCGTTTGGAATTGAAAGAGACAGGTAGGGTAATATGTGGTTGCTATGGACTATGCTGGCATTTTAGTAAGTTTCGTGAAATTTTTTGCTATTACAATATAAGTAGGTATGAAATATGGAAATATCATAGGAAAATTTTACACAAATCAAACTACACACTAAAAAAAATTAAGGTACCGTGAAACCATCTAAACAATGTATGTTTGTCTATCCTTTCATTTTACTCAATAACTCTAAGGTTAGCTGGAAGAGATCCCTTATAGGGATAAGCTCGCCCTTGTAATATTTTTTTATGGTTGTGTCGAATTTTATCTTATGTACAATAAAGTGTTTACTACTACTACCTACTATGTACAAAGGTCCATAATTAAAATAAAACTATGAAAACGGATAAACTCGTGGATTAACTAACTTTAACTTAATTCCGACTTTTCGAACCCTGTAAAGATGTGTAATCCTCGCGGTAACCGAAGAAAATATTATGAATATCTTCCATTAGGTGTAATTGATTTTACACCTAATTAATATAACTATTTATCTACGTCCATATCATAATTTCCCTATTATGTTTTCAGAAGCGGTAATGTAATGACCTATATTAAGAAACCGGTGCCCGTGCCTGTATCATAATGTTAACATTAAAGGACAATGCATCATAATGTTAACATTAAAGTATCGGTGTCAATACATTAATGTTATAAAGTCAACTTCTTTTGTTTTTATTTCAATAAATACATATTTATTGTCGGATATTTTTACACAAATGGAGTGATTTCAACTGATTTGAATAGTTATATTTAGAGGTATTTTGCTTAGTGGATATCGATGTAAATAAAGGTAAATTAACATTCTAATTTTATGATATGGAGGTAGATAAAGTTATGTATGTGACTGTACATAATTAGGCATTAAACACTCGTGTGAGCTTATTATGAAACTCGCCTACGGCTCGTTTCATAAAACCACGCACATGTTTAATGCGTCTTATTATGCGCCAGCCACATAAATGTCTATTATCTTGCTATTCATAGGCAAAGAAGTCCTCATATAAAAGCTTGCACAAAGCCCTAAAGAAGATTGGGACTGATCAGCCCCCGTTGCCTAGTTGGTAGTGACCCTGCCTACGAAGCTGGAGGTTCCGGGTTCGAATCCCGGCGAGGGCATTATTTGTGTATTTATTTATCGCAAATATTTGTTCCTTGGTCATGGCTGTCTATGTATTTAAGTATTTACGAGCCCCGATGCGTATGTTCTCGTCCAGATAGACAGTTTTTCCAGATTATCCCGTTCATCCGAGGGAAAAGGTTTAGAGACAAAACCTTCACTATTCAATAATAGTACTAAAGTAGTTTCTTTGAGTATAAAATATTTGGACTTAATAAATCAGAATATAAAAAAAAAACTATTTTACGAGAGGTATTTTTTTAAATTTTTTCCACAATTTTTAATTTTGTAAATAATCAATGAATGTAAAGAACGCCATTAATATTAAAAACGACGTGGTACACCTGATGCACTGCGAATTTTGCGTCAAGCTTTTAAGCGCGAAATTACGGTGGTGAACCAAAATATAATTTTGACACTGATTTGTTTAAATCGATTTATTAAACAACAAAAGCGTACTTTAGATTGTTGTGTCTCTTGAAATGTAGTACATTAACCATGACTAACGTTCATACAATTTATCATTAGCATAATGTGATAATTTTTAAAATATTCAAAAATTTGTAAAAATTGTTTCGAACTAGACGAACTCCACTGCATCGGGGCTCGTATATGTATCTATCCATTATATGTACATGTACATGTATATCGTCGCCTGGTACCCACAACACAAGCCTTAATTATTGTGCTTACCGTGGGACTAGGTCGATTTGTGTAAGATGTCCCAAGATATTTTTTTTTAAAGATTAGCCGTTGATTTAGTAGCGAGTACCTACTTAAACTTATTGTGTAATTGCAGTGCTACATTGGAAGTTGATGGCACAGCAATTCCTCATAAAACTGAGAGGAAATTTCCTGATAACTTCTTTCTGGGAGCATCCACATCAGCCTACCAGGTCGAAGGAGGCTGGGACGCAGATGGTAAGAAACTAAGAACCTATTCTTCATAAAGCATATTCTTCATATTCTTCTGGTAGAGAATGTCATAAGGCATTAAGTCCGCCATTTGTACTTTTTTCATTAATAGGCATGATGACTGGAAAGTCAAATCAGCATCTTTTTTCGAACTGTCAAAACGATCAAGACTATGGAATTTTATATGAAATACTCAAAAGTGACGTCACGTTTGAGTACAGCCAAATGACCTACTCTTTTAAGTTGTTTTCTATTTATTAAATAGAAGTTCTGTACAAAAATTTTCTGCAATCTACATCTTAGTAATAATTTCTTCGTGTATTATGTCGTGCATAATGTAATGTTAAATGATTTATTTTAACTACAGTCATCATCCCTATTGTGCAATAAAGCTTAACCAGGTAAGGCCCATTCTATTTTTAGGAAAAGTGAAAGAATAGCCCAGTGTCCTAAAAAAAGGACATTTCATTTTTTAATTTGGGACCTACAAAATAAAATTGATATATCTTTGAAAAATATGACGTAATGGGCCGTTATGAGTAAATTTTTTGTCCTAAAAATAGGACGTTGGGCTTTACGAGGTTAAATAAATAAAGAACCAGGGGCCTATTTCTCGAAAGCTTGTAACTTGTAATACAAGCGGAAGTCCTCATCTTATTAATGATGTTAAAAAGGGACTTCCACTTGTATTACAAGTTACAAGCGTTTGAGAAATAGGCCTCTGCTATAAAAAAAAATAAGCTCAAAGAATCCATAGACATTGTGTTAGTAACCACTTAATGGTAGATCGCTGAATAGCCTAAATCATCTAATGCCATCTCAATTTCATCTTTTAAAAATAAAATACGCAAAATCACGTTTAAGCACAATTTAACCGATTAAAGATAATACGTCGATAAAGATCCTTGTAATCGTGGTAAATTTCTAGTCAAAACTACTGACGTCAGGCTTGATCTTATGTAGTATTTTATATTTTTTAGGGAAAGGCCAATCGATGTGGGACTACTATCTCCATAAACAGCCAGACATAGTGGAAGATACAACCAACGCAGACATAGCAGCAAACTCCTACCGTTTCTACGAGAGAGACGTGCTTCTACTCAAGCATCTAGGAGCTAACAGCTACCGATTTTCACTATCTTGGACTAGAATACTTCCTGACGGAACAACTAAGTATACAAATCCATTAGGTATCGCGTATTATAGAAAACTAATAGATTTATTGCTAGAGAATAATATAACCCCGTTGGTGACTTTGTATCATTGGGACCTGCCAGTTTGTTTCGAAAATGGATGGCTGAATAAAACTACCATAGACAGATTTGGAGACTATGCAAGAGTGGCATTTAAGGCGTTTGGAGACAAAGTGAAACATTGGATAACAATCAACGAGCCTTATATACACTGTACTTTTGCTTATGGGACCGGAGATCATCCTCCGTTGATAAAATCTCCAGGAAAAGGGTTCTACGAATGCGGAAGAAATTTGTTGCTCAGCCATGCGAGGGCATACCATATTTATGATAAGGAGTTTAGGAAGAAACAAAAGGGAAAGATTGGGATCGCTGTTGACGCTCAGTGGCCGATAGCAGGCAGCGATTCAGAAGATGATGCTGAAGCTGCTAAAGATTATCTGGCTTTGTACGTAAGTACTCATTTGTGTGTGACGTGTGAAGGTAGAATGCAAATTAATGTAACTACACGCGAGTATCAGCATATCGTGTGTATGAGATTCGTACGAGTACATCCGCCAACCTGACATCAGGATGATAGATATCCTTTCTTTTAAAAATATCTCCGTAGCATATAGCTCCAATTTTGGCACATTGCTAGTACTAACTCCTACGTATACTGCAGCTCCTTTTCTTGATCTACAGCCCTCATCCTGACACTCATAACTACGACTCAAATTAAGAAGTTACTTTGTATACGGATGTCGAAAATTAAGTTGGATGGAATCTGTCATATTGATAGTGATGACCATAGCAACAATATCTCAATGAGAATGAACTTGGATGGCTACGATAGGAATAGCCTTTTTTGTGTAGATGTTTCGTCCCTAATCACCCCAAAGTGGAACCCATAATTTATCGAAAAAGGTACTCAATGTACGAGTTTAAGAAGCGTAATTCTGTCTTTATTATCTTTTGTCTTTCCCATGCTATAGAATCTAAATGAGATCATCAAATAGATAATTTTCACTAGAAACTTCCACTATGACTCTGCCACGTTATTTTTGCAGGTCGGCCAATACATAGACCCTGTCTTTAAAGGAGATTACCCTCAACGTCTGACAGATAGAGTAGCAGCCGCTAGCGCCCGTCAGGGTTACGCCGAATCTCGTCTCCGACCTTTCAGCGAAGACCAGAAGGCGTATATCTTTGGAACTTCTGATTTCCTTGGAATCAATCATTACAGCAGTTTAATTGTTTACAGGTAAAAGGAAATTTACTATCGATGTGAGAGTGAGTTTGGCCGTGTGGTGACGGTAGCAAGAATATATTTGTCACCACCTCAATTCTTCCCGTGGGTTTCGGAAGGGCCAACTAAGGGATTGAAGTGTCTCTGACCATTCTTGATAGAAGCACAGTGGGCAACAGCGTCATCATAGTGGACACATTACTACAATCGCAAATCCGATTGCCCAGCGTGCTGATACGCATAGTTAATAGGAGCGGCGTAGGCATTACTACTACTGCTGGAGTAATGTGTTCACTAAGAGGACGCTGATGCCAATCATCCGTCTTCTATCAAGGGAGTCGGTGACACTTTAATCCCTTAGTTGACTCTTACAACGCCCTCGGAAAGAGTTAGGGTGGTGACACAAGTATTTTTACTGCCATCACCACACGGCCAGGATGTAAAGAAAATTATTTAGTAAATATGACAACTAAGTAAAGATTGTCACCAACGCATTAGTATCGCGATACAGCGAGGTAATGCTGCCAGCATCCTTGGCACCATGCCGCAGGGGCCCAACTTTGCAGATTTATTTTAGTTTCATTAAGTTTTAACCTCGTACGGCCCAACGTCCTAATTTTAGGACAACAAAAGTTACTTATAACTACCCATGACGTCATGTCTTTCAAAGAAATTTGATTCTATTTTGTATGTCCTAAAATTAAAATTAAATGTCCTTTTTTAGGACACTGGGTTATTATTTCTCTTGTCTTAAAAATAGAGTGGGCCTTACGAGGTTAATTTGATAGGTTACTTTAGTTTAGTTCTATTTTATTGCTATACTTTATTTAGTTTTCATTTGATATTTTTTTTTAGTTTTAATTATATTTTTATGATTATTTGTAACGTTTTATAAATATATAAATAAAGATAAAATCTGTAGAGTAATCTCTAATCTCCTACTGCGATCGGACAAGAAAAACCTTCCAACGATTTTAAGAATGAAGTGGCAATGGGCAGGCCACATTGCACGCAGAGCAGATGGTCGATGGGGTCGAAAAGTGCTCGAGTGGAGACCACGGCTAGGCAAACGCAGCGTAGGACGTCCACCCACAAGATAGACAGACGACCTTGTGAAGGTCGCCGGGACACGCTGGATGCAGGTCGCATCTAACCCGTACATGTGGAGGTCCAGAAGGGAGGCCTATGTTCAGCAGTGGACGTCTTATGGCTGAGATGATGATGATGACGATGATAATGATCTGAAGAATTATGAGCATGTCCATTACTCCTTACAGAAACGAGTCTGTGTTCGGATCGTACGAAGAACCCTCGTTCTTCGACGACGTCGGAATCGGAGCCTACATGGACGACTCGTGGCCAGCAAGCTCATTCCCTGATATGAGGGTAAGCATTAATCCATAAGAGTCCGAAAATGCATAGCAAAACAAAAGACTATCGCAATCGAACTAGGGTGAGTAACATTTTCTTATCGACATCGAGAAAGTTTTGTCAAAAAAAATCATAGCTATATGTTTAGCCTCATGCCGCCCAGACAATTAAATTTGCCAGTGAATTTAGAACTAACAGCGTAGAAAATAAATCAAAATATCTTTTATTTGAGGAGACCTTTTAATAGGTCTCTGGGCGGTAGAAGGTTAGGTACATTATTTTATAGTCATTCAAGCCAAACGCAAAAGAAGTAGTAAGTTAAGGGTTTGTTTTATATGTGTTATTATATAAAAAAAATCAAATTCAACGTAACTTACCTATATTAACTATCAACGTTACTCATATTATTATTTCATATTAAGTAATAACCCTTTTGGCTTTGCTCTAGCCGGGTGACAAAGAGGTAATCAACCTCATTGAAAATAATAGACACTTCAGAAGATTAATACTCCATAAGACATTAAATGTCATTATTGTAATTTCATTGCGTATGACAGCGTTAAAATACAAATTGTGTCTTTGTAGATAATTATTATTTGTATCTTAAAACGGTTTGAAACGGACGTGGACAAACTTACTCAATATCAACTGCCTTGTATTTTGTAGTCAATATTCTACATGTTACACTTAACACTCTTCGTAATAACACTTTTTATCACTGTAACTTGTTAAATAATACTGTAAAATAATTTAAATCTAATACTTAAATACGCTATACAAATTTGTCATTCGACCGGGCCGGTGTTGCCCGACCAAAAAAAAACGATAATAAAATGATTCTCATCCTAGTTTCATTGCGACTTTCTTTCTTTTGTTTTGCTATGGATTTTCCGGGCTCTGATTATCACCATATAAAAAGACGTCCACTGCCGAATATAGGCCTACCCCAAAGATTGCCACAATGACCGGTCCTGCCACCCGCAACCAGCGAACTCCTGCCACCTTCACCAGGTCATCAGTCCACCATGTGAGGTGGTGTGAGGTGTTCAAAGTTCATAGTTTTTCTCAAACATGCAATTAAAATAAATATTGTTTTACGTTCCTTAAAATAGACTCGGAACTCTCGGAAGTATCGCTTTTAGGGCGTAGTAACTCACTGGGATGGAAATGAAATTTCATAACACTCTTCAGGCCTTGGCCTGCAAAGTAACTTTTCTTTTAATTTAGACAATATTGTTATTATTGTTTTGTATTTCTTTGTATGTTTGAGAAAAGCACTATACATTCCTCGGCGTGACACAGGAACCAGCCTAAGACAAAAGTTGTCCTTCTGGCTCAGCGTCTGCTGGTAGCTTTTTGCCTTACCCCATTAAAAAAACCGTCTCATCTTACCCCATTACCTTACATATTTTCCTTATTTTTATGAATATTAGGTAGGCTTAATTTGAAGTTCAATATCATGTTCGATAGAAATTCGTATTTATCAAAAAGTCGATATAGGCAATAAAATATATAAATAGTATTACATTATTAGATATTATATCTACTAATACACTCACGATAATAATGTATAACAATAACCGATTAATGCAATTAATAATTAAATTTTTACCGATAAGATAAAATCATTTTAGGGCTACTTAAAAAACATATTTTGCTTAGATAACTAATCAATGCGTCAACGTGCATGTAATGTTTACTTCCGTAACTACGTATTATGTTTATATGCGATTTAATTAAAACATACTATTGACCCGCCTCGGCTTTGCACGGGTACTATACCTACATATAAACCTTCCTCTTGAATTACTCTACCTATTAAAAAAAATCTCATCAAAATCCGTTGCGTAGTTTGAAAGATTTAAGCGTACAAAACGACATAGGGACAGAAAAAGTGACTATATTTTATACTATGTAGTGATAGTGATAAGAATTCCCGTGGTTGAAATGGAACTCGAACCCACAACCTCTGGATTGGCGGTCCAACATGCTACCAAATAACACCAACCAATGGATCGCTTTTTTTCACTTAATTTTCACTGCACTGGGTATTTGTTTCCATATTATAAATCAATAAATAAATATAAATATCTTGGGACATCTAACACAAATTGTATTTTTTTTTCAGGACTACGCCCCCGGATTCACTTCCCTACTACTCTACCTCAAAGACACATATAGCAACCCCACAATCTACATAACAGAAAGCGGTTTCCCTCTGTCAGCCGCCGAAGACCTGGATGACTATAAGAAGGCCAATTATTTGAAGAACTATTTAAACGCGTTGCTTGATGCGAAGGACGCTGGGTCGAACTGTGCTGGGTATTTTTTCTGGTCTCTGTTGGATACTTTCGAATGGGCTAGTGGATATGGGTGAGTTTTTAATGTAAAGGGTGTCTCAAAAATAACGCAAGATTTGAAATCGATGAAAAATGCTTATTTCTTGCTAGATTTTTTTTATTTCTTGATTTAATCATTAAGTACAAGGAATAGGGTTTCGTATAGTACAGCACGCCGAGAAATTACTTCGAAGGCTTTGCTGTGACTTAACGCTCTTTTGTTGAATTTGTCTATGACATTAGCATAAATATGGGTGAATTTCGTTGCTGCAGTGTGGAATCTCCGCCTTCAAGACATGGACGATCGAGAGTTTGCTGACATAGAACTTTGACTATAAGTAACCCCATAAAATATAAACAATTATGTTTATATTTTAAGACCTCCTAGTTAGGTACAAAAGCCAGAAATTACAGCTTTTTAACTATATTGACCCGATTTTTTCATTTGATTTTGCCAGTTTTTTATCGGTACACCCCTTAAGTACTGTCTAACAAATCTCAAAATGTTTCGGTAAAAGTACAATTCTCAAAAAATATTTTTGAGGATTGCACTTTTATTTTTGTATATTTGGATCACGTCTTCGATATGAATAAAAATTGGTAGGTAGGAGGCTTCTTCTTTATTTTTTTGTTGCCTACCAGGATCTAAACTTAACCCTTAAATGCAGGAATTTTTAGTTTCGTTCCAAAAACAAAATGTGGATAATACTAATGGCGTCGCAAGCACGTGAAAAATAGAAAAAAAATCTGTGGACATATTTTGGGTGGACTTGTACTATACTAATCAAAATTTCGATACATCATACATTATAAATTTTTTGCAAAATCGTGCATGATAAAACATACAAATATTATTTACTTTTACATGGAAAAGTATATTAAATTCAGTAATTTTGAAATCGTTATGGTATGAATTACAAAATTCCAATAAAAAATAATTTCTTACTTAGTCAAAAACCGCTAAACGCACGCAACGAAAACAAATTTCCGCCATCTTTCTTATAAACACAAGTATGTTTTTTTTAATACAGTTACACCAACAAATCAGTAATAAGTTTGAAGGTTCATTAAATCTCCTTGCAAAATTAACCTTAAGAACATAATATACGTATCTAGTTTTGAAACACCAACTACGTTTTGGTTATGTACGATACATCGTACACCATGCATTTAAGGGTTAGGGCGTTTGTGCACTACACTGACTTTTACCTTCCGGTAGTCCGATATGCCACGCCATTAAATGTATATAGTAGCTTGTGCACTAGGTATACGTAATTTTACCGTCCGACATTTTACTTTTCCCCATTCCGGACAGTATTTTTCCGATCCGAGATGACAGCTATGAAAAACGTGTTAATGCTTGTGCACTGCGTCCGGAATTGCACTGACTTTTATGACTGTCGACTGACTTTTCAAGCCGCACCTCCGAGTAAAAAGACGGACAAGTGCACAAGCCAATCATCCGTTTTTTTCATGCTACTAAGCCGCACCTCCGAGTAAAAGGACGGACAAGTGTACAAGCCAATCATGCGTTTTTTTCATGCCATATCGGACCATGAAAACTCGGTCTGCCGAACAGTAAAATTCATTGTGGTGCACAATCGCCCTTAATCGCTGTTAGGCCAGGATTACTCCTGTGAGTTCTTACGTAAGTTATAGGGACGGGGCTATACTAAGGAATGAGATAGTGATATTCACCTCTCATTCCTTAGTATAGCTCCGTCCCTATAACTTGCTTCAGAACTTACAGGTGTACGGCTGGCCTTAAAATAGTTTGACAGTTGAGGCATAAAATGTCGCAAATAAAAGACCTTGTGCTTTATGCTTTTATGTTCTCTCTAATGCTAAAAACGAACTATCGCAATTCGTCGGTCGACAAGCAAAACTCACTAAGTAACAAATACTTACTTGAAATTTAGCTCGTATCTCAGTTCCGACTTAATACTGACATAAGAGGTTGCTAAGGCACTGGTCTCACCGCGAGCTACTAAGCTATGAACTATGTGCTATAAACACGAACAAAAGATACGCACTCCCGTGTAAATAAAAGAGACACGAATATACTCGCCCAGCTATCAGCTGTCACCGCCGGGCGAGTATCGCCGTGTCTCTTCTATTTACGGGGGAGTGCGTATCTTTTGTACGTGTTTATAGCCGATAGTTCATAGCTTAGTAGCTCGCGGTGAGACCAGTGCCTAAGAGTAGTGACAGTTTTTATAGTGAGTTTTGCTTGTCAGCCTACGAATTGATCGTTTCCAAATTAACTTATGTTAATGCTTTTAGATACAAATTTGGCCTTTACCAAGTGGACTTCAACGATGAAAAGAGACCTAGGACAGCTAGAAAATCCGCGCTAGTCTACAAGGAGATCATACGAACAGGCACCGTTGATTTGAGCTACGATCCAGACCCATATACATGCAACGGGACCACGTTTGCCGTTTAACGTTTTAACCGTTTGGACGCTCATGACTGATATAAGAGTCGATCACAAATGTAGATAAGGGGTTTAATGAAAACTTAATTTCACACTTTTGTATTTAAAGGCAAACGGGTCTTAATTGCGTAAACTTACGTTTAATATTATCCTGACGTTTAGTTTTTGCGAACAAATAAAACATGGAAACCGCACGCTATACTAAATTGCCTTTCAAAAACAGTCCTAAATTTTAGTTGACAAGTGTCACCCCCTCTTCAAAGCATCACGGTAATGAATATCAATAATTATCAACCTATAAAAAGTTAAACCGCCATATAAAAATAGTGGTGATTGGTCCATCAAAGTTTTGATTGGCTATATTCTATAAACATTTGTCTAAGATGTTGCGCCGAAATATGCGCGGTGTTAGGAAGAGCGCTATGTCCTGCCCATCTTGGAACAATTGAACAATTTTTTTTGGGGACATTTTTTAGCTCGCGTTTGACGTCCATAATAATAATAATAAAGCCTCATTTATTCCTTAATAAAATAATTGAAGTACATTTACATTTTCATAGTAATTAATTTAAATAATAAGAATTATATTAAAATTAAATATTTAACATTAAAATTTACTATTATTGAATAATTAATTGTTATTTCGTACATGCAAATATTATTAGTATTAGTTTATGTTTATTTAATTGATATTTTTATTCATTCATTTATTTATTAGTATTTTTTGTTTTATTTTTTATTTATTGATATTAAGGACCTCATTTTAGAGTCTCCTCCATTTTTCTCCACATGTTTCTGTCTTCTGCCTTTTCCATCCAATTATTCCCTGCTGTTTTAGATATTTCGTCAAGCCATCTCTCCGCTGGTCTACCTCTTCCTCTCTTACCTAATGGGCCATTCCAATTAGTAATAGTTTTTGTCCATCTTCCATCGTTCATACGTGCAATATGTCCGGCCCATTTCCACTTTAATTTCTTACAGTGCTGGAGAGCATCAATGACTTTTGTTGAATTTCTTATATCATTATTTTTTCGCTTGTCTTTTAATTTTAATTTCATAATACTTCGTTCCATGGCTCTTTGAGTTGTTAATATTTTGTTGTGTGTGTTTATTTGTGTTTGTTTGACGTCCATGTTACATTTATATTATGGTGGCAATTTCGTATCGACACATTTTCTCTCCAGTCTGCCTGCGACTACGGGTGTAACGTCTTTCCCGAAACGTCAGGATAATATAAAACGTAAGTTTACGCGATTAAAATTCGATTGTCGTTAAAATATATTATGAGTATGAGTGATAATCCACATTTTTGTGTTACGAAGTTACCTATACATATAATTTGTATGACAAATTTTCGTTACAAAAGGCGTACAAAAGCTCTTAATTGCGTACGTATATTTTTGAAAACGACTCAGAAAGGCACTGCCGGTTCAACGCCATAGACTGATATATAAGTCACAGTCCACAGAGCAATATAAGTCTACACGCTCGAGCGTAAAGTTCAAATTCAGGTGACATTTCGGTGAACTGGCGTCTCAGCGAAAGCTTTTGTATTTGACGTGGCGTCAAAAAGGTTAAATAAACTTCCATGACAATATGTCAATCAAGATTACGCTATTTACAAATATACATATACAGGGTTTTTCCTTCCTCAAAACATCAGAAACATCTATGACATTGTAAGTAATAAAACTATTACTATGAGACCAGCCCCGAATTTTCTAAATAACAGCTTTTCTACTCAAAATGTCGAATTCACGCAACAAAAATGTATGTTTCAATCATTTGCTTCGCGATTTCGGGATTTGCCCAATAGTAAAAGTTGCTCAGTATGACTTATTAATGCGGGGCATCTCAGGTTTTCAGTGGCTGCTTAAACTTCCTGTATAGAAATAATAATATAGTAGCATAGGGCTTGTCCATTAATCATGTCATACTGTTTAAGGGGAGTGGCGGTCAAGAAAAAAAATCACCAATTATCACCATAGTGGGTGGGTTCATTGGACAAATTACGTGTAGTTTTTTGTTACTCTCTGCAGTACAGCATTATAGCTAGTAAAAAAAATCATCTACACTTTTTTTAAAGATCACTTCTTAAATAATAACCAGATATTAGCAACGCTTAGAAAAGTGCAAGTGCAAGTCAAGCTGCATGGACAGCAGTGAAAAGTAGTGTAGATATTCGTTTTTTAAGCCTTTTCTAGTATTAGTACCTGGGCCAATCCACTTTTCGATCGACACTATTTTGTCCCGTAACGCAAGTGACAATTACATCACATTTGCTAGAAAAAATGCTTAGAAATTGTACATGCGTTAGGCCCCACACAAGTTCACATCGATACATTTAGGTTCAAACTGTTTTTCATTGTAAATATGTGTATAGTATTAATTGACGAACATTTGTAAGTTCATGAAAAGTAACGCAGCAGACAGAAAGTATGTCGATCGAAAAGTTGATTGGCCCACCTAATGAAATAAGCAATTTTATAAATAAAATATATCCTGTTCAATATGGATAGCAAAAACATCGACTTATTAATTATGGCACATCATCATCAACCTATTTTATTAAGAAGTCATTTTCTTTCATTACCTTAGTTTGCATTTTCATGTACTGAATGTGTATTTTGGATAATGCTTATTTAATATATTTTTGTCTAAGTATATAGTATGTATTTATTAATGTTTTTCCTAAATGAATGTGTATTTATTTTATTTTTAGTTTACTATCTTGCTCATGCACTGCCCGTTGTTAATGATTTCTGTTTCTTTTATCTCCTGCTACCTCCTAAGGTTATCTGGAAGAGATCGCTTATAGCGATAAGACCGCCTGTTGGGATACCCCCATTTGCCAGAATTTCATTTGCCATAATTTTATTTGCCATCCTATTCAACACACATAATATTGTTTCTCATAACATCTTATGCCATACTTATTGTTTACTATATTAATCATTTGCCAGAAACTTTGTTTCCCATAAAGTCAATTTTCATAATGTCATTTGTCAGAATCATCGAAATCCGTAATTATCACATGCCACAACATCGTTTGTCATCCAAATTAGCTACCAGAAAAGACAATTTCCATAATGTTTATTTTCAGAATCATCGGAATCCGTAAATATTACATGCCATAACATAACTTGTCATCCAAATGACCCTCCACAAAGTGAAACTGGTATTAAAAAGTAGGTTAGGTTAGTATTCTGGGTGCCTGTGGTGTCGCATAACGTCGTCCTAAATTTTTTGGCCGAGAATATTTGTCATAATGTTAAATGGCATCCTACTCGTTTAGCCCTTAATTTTGTGCATACACAGTGCTAGGTTAATGGTTTAAAAATATGTTCAAGTAATAAACTAGGGCAAAACCAACTTGGATTGGTTAGGTTTCTAGGGCAGGGCAGAGTTAAAAGCGTTGACTAAAAAATACATAAGTATTTTTAATTCATTGTTTACGCATCCTCATTTTTGTAAAACTAAAAAAGGGGGGGACGGGGGGGGGCGAAGCCCCCCACAAGGGGGGCTCGGGGGGCGAAGCCCCCCGCATTAAAAAAATACATATTGTAGTTCCCCCACCCTAACCTGGATAGGTTCGTTAGGTACCTTTCATCCCTTAGAGCAGAAATAGAAGCCCCGCGCAGCGGGGCTTCGTCGACCGGTTCCCAGAAGCCCGTTTTTTCAAACGCTTGTAACTTTTAATAATATTATAGCTAGTACTTATTTGAAAAAACTGATAATTACTGATGGCGTTTGAATATTCCATTAAATAATATTATTGCTCTTAATAATATGGCCAACAATTAATATGGTAATAATTGCTTCTGGCATTTGAATATTCTATTAAACCATATTATTGCACTTAATAATATGGAAAAGAAATAGGACGGCATTGTATGATTATGGAAGGTAATATTCGGGTAAACAAGCAGTATGTCATACAATTTTTATGGTAAACAAATCATTCGGGCAAATTAAATTAGGGCAAGTTAGATTCGGGCATATGAATATTATGTTAAATAACTGTCGGGCAAACAATAGACAACCTCCACCCAGTCCAAGAGATAGGCCTCTCCTATTACCTATTCGTATGACGCAATAGTCGGTAGTGCCCATAATCACTATGCCGCAAGCGGATTGACGATCGTGGTAGTGTCTCCACTATGATGATACTGCTGCCCCTCATCAATAAATTATGGTTAGCGACATTTCGATTTCTTAGTTGACTCTTGCGACACTCAAGGGAAGAGTTGGGGTGGTGACAAATAAATAAAAGAATTCGTTACTAAGGCATGTCTAACAACTCTGCCATCCTGATAAATAACAGTCCTCGCGCGCATTTGAAAGGCATTTAATGTTGTAAAACGTGTCTAAAAACTCTGCCATCCTGATAAATAACAGTCCTCGCGTGCATTTCATAGGGGCGTCTAACAACTCGGCCATCCTAACAAATAACAGTCCTCGCGTGCATTTCATAGGCGCGTCTAAAAACTCGGCCGTCCTGATAAATAACAGTCCTCGAGCGTCCCTCAAAAGCAA
>JALPQI010020311.1:0-32303 GCA_025490895.1 Thaumatotibia leucotreta
CTCTTCATAATTTTTTTCTTCATAAATTTTATGTTCATACAATTTAATTCCTTTGATCGGAACTCATAACACACAGTCCTCATAATTTTTTAATTCCTATGATCGGAACTCATAACACACAGTCGTCATAAGTTTTTAATTCCTATGATCGGAGCTCATAACACACTGTTGTCATAATTTCTTATTTCATGTTTCAATTAAGAAGGTGTTTGATTCATTTTTTTTATTCAGAATACTTTTACTTCTTTTTTGCATTTTAGTTCTAACCTAACCTAAGCCACCTTTCTGGCAGCATTTTGGTTCTGTGAGGGTCGCAGTTCTAACCTAACCTAACCCACCTTTCTGGCAGCATTTTAGTTCTGTGAAGGTCGCAGTTCAAACCTAACCTAACCCACCTTTCTGGCAGCATTTTGGTTCTGTGAGGGTCGCAGTTCTAACCTAACCTAACCCGCCTTTCTGGCAGCATTTTGGTTCTGTGAAGGTCGCAGTTTTAACCATTTTTTTTTGACGGAGTGGAAGAATGCATTTACGGATGATCCCCCCGGCCGAGGGAAGGCCATGTGGGGGGGCGTATGTGGAACTCGCCTCTCTTAGCCCTCTTCTCCTAATGAGAGGGGGAAGAGTACGGCCCTACCCACTAAAAAACCACTCCGGCGTATCCGTCACCTGCCGTTGTTGGGGATGTCTTGGGATCGATCTGGCACTCTACCATGACATGCCCCGGCGGTTCTAGCAACTTATGGTTGTCGAAACACCCGCACCATTATAGGGGAGAGTCAGATACGCATGGCTCTCCCGCCGTAAACTAAGGACCGAAGATTACGGGTCCCCCACCCGCTGGTCGTATTGGGGGAGGGCATTTAGTGCATTCGCAAATTGTGCACGTCTCCTCCCCCGTCGCCTTCGCCTCATCGGCAGAGCATGAGGACTGCTGTCGCGTTCCCTCTCAGCTGCTTCTTTTCCTGATATTATCCTCTCGTAGAAGGACGATACTGCGTCCCAGGATCTCTCGCTTTCCAGCATCGCGGCTATTACTACATGTAGCGAGAAATCCCCCACTCCGAGAACAGTGCTCATGTCCTGGCGTTCCGCGGCCCAGCGATTGCACACCTCAAATGTGTGCTGAGCCGTGTCATCTCCGTCGCCGCATTCGTGACACGCAGTTGTGGCTTCCTTCCCTATTTTATGCAGGTAATGACCAAAGCAACCATGCCCTGTCATTACCTGCGCCAGCCTAAAGCCCACCTTGCCGTGTCTACGGTCAAGCCAGCGGTCGAACGACGGGAGGAGTGCCCCTATGATGCGGACTCCATAGAGGGAGTCCTCCAGGTCGTTCCTCCACTGGATACTCATCCTCTCTACTGCCCTTTTGCGGGCAGCCTTTAGCTCCGCGGGTGCAGGATATTCTCCCGTGGTTCGGCTCCTGACTCTTTGGTTATGAGCCTCGGCGAGAATACCTGCCTCCAGTTCCCATGGTGGGGTCACTGGGGTCCCTGCCATTACAAAAGCCGCCGCCCCTGCGACCGTCACTTTGGCCCTACATACTCGGATGGCGACTATTCGCTGCGGTCTTCGCAGCATGGCTCTGTTTGCCGCGTTTAATTTATCGGCCCATATTGGTGAGCCGTACAGAGCCATACTTCTGGCCACTCCTGCATAGAGGCGACGGCACACTGCCGATGGCCCTCCCACATTCGGCGTCAACCTTGACAGGGCTGAAGCCGCTCCTATAATAATAATAAAATAATAATAAATCTCTTTATTTCGGACAAGCATACATCCATAGGTGTTAGTAGTACACTGAACAAGGGACAATCTTAACCTAGTGTTAGTGAATATTCATATTTAATTAAATGATAACTAAAATAAAACAGGATTAAGATAAAATTAAATTAAATTTAAACAAAGAACCACTAGCTAACTATCTCATTTAAACTATGATCTGAGCTACACTTTTAATTAGCTCAGTCCAGTGTTTGAGCATCGGATAATCATATCTTTCAGCAATGCTTTTTAAAATGCTGTTGGGACTATGTCTTACGCGGCTTAGTAGGGAGACTATATTTTTTCGGATTACAGCCTGAAAACAATCCGTGCGTGCCTCCACAAACATGCCCGATGCAGAGCATCTACTCGGTAGTCCCATCAGCATTCTAAAAGCATTATTGTACTGGACCCGCAGGGCGTTGTAAGCTCGTTTTGTGTACCGGACCCACAGGCTGCTCGTGTAGAAAGATTGACAATAGGTTTTGAATAACGTGATTTTAACATCACGAGAACAACGAGCAAACCTGCGGGTAATCATATTACTCCGAACCGCCAACGCCCTACGCTCCCTTTCCACATCCAAGTCATCCCTCAAATCACTTGTGATGATATGTCCCAGGTATTTGATCCTATCGACTATATTTAAAGGGCTAGAGTTCAAAACTATAGGAGGTACATAATACGGCTTAATTTTACCTGCCTTAAATATCAACACCTCACTTTTCTTAGTATTGTACTGTACTCCAGTTGAGTCCATGGGCCGACGCGTAGGATTCGCAATGGGCAAGCAACTGCTCCAACGCACTGACAGACGGGCTCAGTAGCACCATATCATTCGGCATAGCTTATACTATTAACACAAGTGCTACCTACATATGTAGCATCCAGCATGCATGCTACTAAGCCCGTCTATCAACTCGTTCATATACAAGTTGAAGAGCTTCGGGGAGGTAATACCCCCCTGTCTTACCCCGCGTTCAAGCTGTTGGAACATAAACTAAACAGGTTTTAATAATATAACCTGAGCGCCACTTACTGGCCATTCTCTTATTCTGCGTATGTTTATATTGTCTATGCTTTTCTATTTTGTCTATTTACTTGAACAAATGAATACATGTGTCCTTTGATTGTCTAAGACAAATATGGTATTTTACTAATTATTACTGTAGTTAATCCAGCTAGTTTCCACATAAAACCTATCAGGTTAGGGCCCAGATTACGAAAATAATAAGTACGTAAAAATTTTTCGGCAAAAGTGTAAAATTTATTCGAAATGTCGGATGATGAATTGCCGGCAGCGAGGTCTTCAGCGACTAGTTCCGGGATCGCGGTCAATTTTCAAAAGCTCGGTGGAATATCACACTACGGAAACTGGAAGTTTTTGATGCGTATGTACTTGATACACGAAGATTTATGGGATTGCATAGAGGAATCGTCAACCGGCGTTCCCAAGGTCAGTGACAATCGTAAACAACAGAAAACGCTTGCAAAAATATGCCTAATGGTGCTCCCATCATCTTTTTCGCATGTACGTAACGCAAAGACTGGTTACGAAGCTTGGAACAACCTCAAAAAGGCTTATGAAGATAAAGGCTTATGCAGAAGGCTAGGACTGCTACGTACGTTATTTGGATTAAAACTAGAGCAATTTAAAGATATGGAGGCGTATCTCTTGAAGATCACCGATGTAGATCAACAACTACGAGACATAAATGCTCCATTAGATGATGATTTCCTGTCAGTTATTATGTTGAGTGGGCTACCACCAGACTATGATCCACTTATAATGGCGTTGGAAAACTCAAACATTAAATTGTCTAGTGAAACAGTAAAAAGTAAATTACTTCAAGAAAATTTACGAAGGGACGATAAATCTGAAGAAAGTTCTATGTTTACGAACCGGGGTACAAGTTCGAAAAGTGTCAATAAACATTCTACAAAAGTTAAATGTTTCATATGCAAGAAACCGAATCATTATGCAAAGAACTGTCCGAATAAAGCTAATAAGAGTGAGAAGACTGATAAAGCGTGGAATGGATCTTTAATAACCGCTTTGGCTGTTGACATAAAGTCAAACTCTTTTTACATTGACAGTGGGTCAACGTCACATATGACAAATTCCAAAACACTAATTAAAGATTATGTTGAAGACTCGCCGCGTTCAGTTACCGTTGCTAATAAGGAAAAGTTGCATAGTGAAGGATATGGAACGGTGGAATTGTTGTTAAAAGGGCACAATGAAACTACGAAATTGAGTGACGTTATATACGTGCCCGGATTGTCAACCAATCTTATTTCCGTTGGCAAGATGGTAGATAAAGGACTGGAAGTGCATTTTAAGAAGCAAAAGTGCATAATTTACTGTGGCAAAGAAGTAATTGCCAGTGCTACGAAGGTGAACGGCGTCTATGAACTGGATATGGAGCGTCAAGTGTCAACAGTGTCACATGGAAACGAACAAGCTGCGGCCTGTCACTCTTTGGATTTGGGTGAGCCTATACCTGAAATCTTGTCAAGTGGTGATGATGCTGCTGCTAACCTGTGTGGAATGAAGCCATCCCAGGACTTATGGCACCGGAGACTGGCGCACCTGAATAGACGGAGTATGGATTTGCTAAAACGAGGTATGGCTAGTGGAATAGATTACACTGATGATAAGCATACTCCCTGCGTAGCATGTCTTGAAGGGAAACAAAGTAGATTACCTTTCCCATAAAGATCTTATACAAGAGCTACTGAGAAACTAGGTCTAATCCATAGTGATTTAATGGGACCGATGCCAGTTTCCTCATTCAGTGGTTGTAGATATCTCTTGACATTTATTGATGACTATTCTAGAATGACTTTTGGCTATTTCATTAAAAGCAAAGCTGAAGTATTGTCTGTATTTAAAACTTTTAAGAGCTTTGTGGAAAATCAAACTGATTTAAAGATAAAAGCATTACGTTCTGATAACGGCCTTGAATATGTGAATAAACAGTTCCAGATGTTTCTGAAAGAGCATGGCATCCAGCACCAGACAACCGTGCCTTATTCATCAGCTCAGAACGGGGTCGCGGAGAGATGCAACCGCACGACGATGCAGGCTGCACGCTGCATGCTGCAGGATGCTGGAATGGACAAGAGGTTTTGGGCCGAGGCGTTGAATACAGCAATACATATCAAGAATAAGTCACCAAGTAAGGCGGTAAGAGGCACCACACCTGAAGAACTATGGTCAGGTAATAAAGTCAACCTATCTAATTTGAAAGTATTTGGCTGTGTTGCCTATGCAATGATTCCCAAAGAAAAACGTAAGAAATTGGATGCAAAGAGCAAAATGTATGTATTTGTGGGATATTGCGAAGCATCAAAAGGTTATAGACTGATTGATCCTGAAAACCCGTCTAAATGTATCAAGTCTCGAGATGTACACTTTTTAGAAGATAAAATGTATAAAGATATAAAACTGAGTCAGCAAACCCCTATTACTGATTGTCAGTTACATTTAACTAGCGATGGCATGGATGAAACTCCTTTAAAATGTGATTCTTTGCCAGCTGATCCTGTTATGGAGTTGCCTGAAGTACCCGAAGTACCTCATGTGCTTGAAGTGCCAGAAGTACCTGATGTATTTGATATACCTGATGCACTCGGAGTACCTGATGTACCTGAAGTACCTGATGTACCTAAAGTACCTGATGTAACCAAAATACCAGAAGTACATAATGTTTCCGAAGTACTTGAAATATCCGAAAATGAGCTGAGCACATCTGGTATCAGTTATCAAGATGACCCAAATGATGTTACATGGGATCCTAATATGACTACGGATCGAGGTTCTAGTGAATATGACTCCGCTAATAGTGTTATTGCTATGACAGCTGCAAGTCAAGGTGCTGAACCAAAGACTATTCGTGAAGCGCTGTCAGGACCAGAAAAAGAATACTGGTGGGAAGCTATAGTAGATGAGTACAAGTCATTTGAAAAGAACAAAGCCTGGACATTGACATCATTACCTGCTGGAAAGAAAGCTGTAAAATGTAAGTGGATTTTCAAGAAGAAACTTGGATTAGAAGGTCAGTTACTTCGTTATAAAGCTAGACTCGTAGCTAAGGGTTTTACCCAGGAATATGGCATAGACTACAATGAGACCTATTCGCCTGTGGTAAGATACTCGACAATACGGACTTTACTTGCCCTGGCAGTCAACTTAGACATGAATGTTGACCACATGGATGTTAAGACAGCGTTTCTCAATGGTGACTTAAAGGAGACTGTCTATATGGAACAGCCAGATGGGTATAAAGTAAAAGGTAAAGAAAACTACGTGTTTAGACTTAACAAAGCAGTCTATGGACTGAAACAGGCATCGAAGGCCTGGTATGACAAAATTGATAATGCCCTGAAGGTTCTCAAGTTCAGAAAATCACTCAGCGAACCCTGTGTTTACATTAAATCGGATTCTACTGGTAATCTCATTATACTAGCATTATATGTGGATGACATTTTGATTTTTAGCAAAGATACAGAGGAAAAGAGAAAGCTGAAGACAGAATTGATGAGAATATTTGAGATGAAGGACCTTGGTCGTGCTACGCATATATTGGGCATGAGATTGACTCAAGATAAAAACAAAATTACTCTTGATCAGAAAAATTATATACAAAAGGTATTGGAACAATTCAATATGACAGACTGCAAGCCTGTGAGTACACCTTTGGAGACTGGTTTGAAATTTGAAAAAGGAAAACACTGTGATCCAGAGTCCAAGTACAGAAGTATGATTGGATGTATCATGTATTTAGCGGTGTGCACAAGACCCGACATTGCACATGCAGCAAGCCTATTGAGCCAGTTCAACAACTGTTATTCTGAGATGCATTGGAAAGCAGCGAAGCGTGTTCTTCGATATTTGAAAGGAACTATAGACTATTCCTTACAATATGAGAAATCAACCTTATCTGTTACAGGATATGTAGATGCAGATTGGGCGTCTAATCCGCTGGACCGACGCTCGTATACAGGTTACGTGTTCAAGATAAGCAATTCGGCTGTGTCATGGGAGAGTCGTAAGCAAAGAACCATAGCTTTATCTTCGACAGAATCGGAGTACATGGGACTATGCGAGGGAGCTAAAGAAGCTGCATTCATCAGGAATTTCTTACATGAATGCCTAGGTAAATGCTTACCTATTACTTTGTATAACGATAGTCAGTCAGCGCAGAAGATTTGCAATAGTCAAATCAATCATAGCAGAAGCAAACATATAGACATTCGACATCATTATGTGCGGCAAGTTGTGAGTGATAAAATTATTAACTTAGAATACTTGTCTACGGATCAAATGCCTGCGGATGTTTTAACTAAGCCTTTGTGTAAAGATAAACATTTAAATTGTGTTTCTAATCTTGGTTTAAAAACTGTTTAGTTCAAGGGCAGGTGTTGGAACATAAACTAAACAGGTTTTAATAATATAACCTGAGCGCCACTTACTGGCCATTCTCTTATTCTGCGTATGTTTATATTGTCTATGCTTTTCTATTTTGTCTATTTACTTGAACAAATGAATACATGTGTCCTTTGATTGTCTAAGACAAATATGGTATTTTACTAATTATTACTGTAGTTAATCCAGCTAGTTTCCACATAAAACCTATCACAAGCTTATACTCATCGGATAAACTGCTTGCCCATCTGACCTGGTTAGACTGATTGCTGTACCAGTGCTCAAACAATTGCACGTACTCCGGTGGTATGCCAGTCTCCCTTAATTTATGCCAAAGCAGATCATAATTGACTCGATCAAATGCCTTGGACAAATCGAGGAAACAGGCATAGACGGGTGTTTTATATCTGTATAATACCTCACCGTATGCTTAAGACATAGAATAGCATATGCGGAGAGAGCGATAAAAAATCTATTGCCAACACATTTAAACGTACTTTTACTGTAAGTCCATTGATTACGACTACGCCTGAGGCGCTGAGTGCTGAGACTATCATGGAGGGACCTACAGTAACTTTTATGGCCAAAGAAGTCAAAACTATAATTAATAGTATGCAAAGAGGGAAATCTCCAGGTCACGATGGTCTCAGTACTGAGCATCTTAGGCATGCTGGAGTACATATGCCTCGCGTTCTGGCAATGTTTTATACACTGTGCTTGAGGCACGCATATCTTCCCGATCAGCTCACTAGAACCGTGGTGGTGCCGCTGGCTAAAAATAAAACGGGTGACCTGTCTGATATAGGGAACTATAGACCCATCTCGCTTGCAACTGTAATGGCCAAAGTTCTTGACAGTTTGCTTAAGGCATATATTGTGTGTTGCTACTGAGTTTTGCATATAAATTGCAAAATAATATTTTTTAAGGGGGGCATCCCATACATGTATCTAAATGTCAAAAATCATTTTTTATCCAAATGTTAATTTTATTTTCTTAAAATAAAGTTGAGGTTTTTCTACCAATAATTTGATTAGTGGAATACTTTCAGAAATAATAGTCCAGAAAGTCTAAAAAAATGTGTCTCCACCCCTTAATTTTTTATCGGCAGGTCTAAAAAATGTGAAAAAATATCAGAAATATGGGACACGATGCAATCTACTCGCAACATGATTTTGAACATATTCGATCAAGTTGTTTTAGAGAATTCAACAAACTACGTTTTATAATAAAAGTAATAGGACGTAACTGACTCATTATCCCCTACATTTTAGTACAATGCAACAAACCTTAAATCAAGTATGTCAGACTTGCTTGTTTTTACTTTGACGGTTGTTCCCAAAATGTGGGTGTGCGACAAAGCTGAAAACATTTCTTATTATTTGTGATTAAACTGAGCAATAAAAATAAAATTCATCAAAAAATTAACATTATAGTGTTAAACGCCATGACAATAAATTTGAATTATTTTTGAGTTTATTTGTCGATGAAAATGACAAATTAAGTTTTTTTGCTCTCCTGTAAAATTTGCTAAAATGGACATACTTGAATTTGACTTTGAGCAGCCGAATCGGTCTATACTCCAAATTCGTTTCATTCAAATTTAACGTTGACTCACTCGACTTCAAGATTTGCTTATTTGTCTCACCGCTAGCATCGCAAACCTATTCCTGTTCCGATAACATAGAACTCTCGCGCTGAGCACACACCGACGCGCTGCTATGCAGTAAAGGTGCAATTAAACACGGGTTCGATATCTGTACATGTGTGCGCGCCGGTTCAAAGGCCAGCGCAGGTAGGTCAGCGACCCCGCTCACAGCTGATAACGTAGAACCGTTGGCGTTTAAAGTTGAGTTTTTACCGGACGAGTCATAAAGTGTCAGGCCGTTCGATCCACTATCTAACAAATAAGCACCTCTTCTACGGTTCACATTTAGGAAAGATTCATGATGACTCATACCACATTCACTAGGCTCCTTATCCTTAATATTCTGCACATCTTTCAAAGACTGGTCAAGTTGATCTCGTGTCACATACTTTTCCTTTATTTCTCGCGATTGGCACTGCAAATCTACAATGTCCTTCAGTAACCGAGGGACATCAATGTTTTCAAAGTTGACAGGGGGTAGCTTAGGCAGGTCTTTAGCTACAAACAACGGTAATTTATCAGTTTTTGTATTTTTAATGCAGCGAACAATGTCCTCTAAATCACGCTCCACTTTGTCTTTCCTTCTAGATATATATTTTTTATCTCCATTCAGACAATCATACAATAATTTCTTTGCTAGGTCGACATCTTCAACCGAAAATCCCGTTGCACATATACGCACTAAACTAATGTCATCCATGACATTGATCTTATTTTGCACGAAAGCTAACACCTCATTAATTACAATATCGCACGAAGCGCACTTCACGATTTTAGACAACGCCATGTCCGCAGAGCAAGGTCACCCTTACCTACACCTCACGGCGCTTGTTCGAACGACTGATGATAATCCGAGGAGCAAGCTGCCGGAAATGCTCGCCAAAATCCCACTTTCTGTCCAGAATAAGACCCAGGTATTTTATATTGGGCTTAATCTGGACAACTTCACCACTACCCACCTTCCTGGCAGCATTTCGGTTCTGTGAGGGTCGCAGTTCTAACCTAACCTGACCCACATTTCTGGCAGCATTTTGGTTCTGTGAAGGTCGCAGCTCTAACCTAACCTAACCCACCTTCCTGGCAGCATTTTGGTTCAGTGAGGGTCGCAGTTCTAACCTAACCTAACCCACCTTCTGGGAGCATTTTAGTTCTATGAGTAGTTGTATGCTAAATACGTAAAAGATAATGTCTTTGTATTTTGCAATTGCAGGTACACAACAGTATAAAGAAAATGAAGGAGGACGCTTTAAATAACTTGCAAAAAAAACAATACATGTAATAGAAAAACTATTATAAAAGACATGTATGACTATTGACAGTATGAACTTCAATGTATAGGATATATAACACTTATGATCAAGAAATATATGAAAACAAAAATTAGTATAAACAAATGTATGAACATTAACATTATGAAGTCGAATGATTAGGAGTTTCAATATTTTATTATATTAAAAATTATGAAGAGTGATCATTATGATATAAAATTGTATGAGACTCATTTTCGGACTTCCAATATTAGGAGTTAAAAAGTTATGTGAATGAAAGCGCACCCTTTCTTGGGTGCCTCAGGTTAGGGAAGTGAACAGAAAGACGTTTGCAGCTGTGGGTTCGCTTAGAAGGTTGCGTAATTTCCTACCCATTTCGACCAAGATTGCGCTTGCCCAAACTCTCTTCCTCCCTATATTGGATTATATGCTGACGTGTCATATCTTGATCTGACTGATGAACAACTTGATAAGCTAGAGCGAATTCAAAATGTCAGTATCCGATTTATTTTTGGTTTGCGTAAGTATGACCACGTTTCTCATTTCCGTTTGCAGCTTAAGTGGTTCCCTATACGTTTTCGTTGTAACTTTCACCTTTTATACCTTTTATATCGTGTCCTTTTCTTCCCTGAAACCCCTCGCAATCTTAAAGAACGTTTCAATTATCTTTGTTCGGTCAGGTCGTCACAAAATCTACTCCTTTCCGTCCCATCCTCGTCTTCAAAATTTTATAACCGTTCTTTTACTTTCCTGGCTGTTCGTCTTTGGAACTCTCTGCCACCGCATGTTAGGCGCGCTCAATCTCTGTATATATTTAACAAACGACTTAAATATCACTATTTACTCCCATGACTATAATAGGTAGTCTTAATTTTGTTCGTTCACTGGCATATCTATGGCTGGATTGGCTGGTTTAGTTTTCCGTATTTTATTTTTATTTTTATATGTAGGTATATATTTATTTGTATGTATAAATATATGTGTTATGTTATGTTATATTTTTTGCATAGAAGATGAATATTATTCTTTGTTCGTGTGTTACGTTTGTTAACTTATTATGCTATGGGCTCGTAATAATTTGTTTCTGCACTTATGCTTTGCTGTCAGCATTTCATTTGGTAGGTATTAGATGAGCCTTGTTTATAAGATAAGTTTAGATACCAAATAAATTGAAGCCTGTTGTTTATAAATGGCAATATTTACTATTACACAGTTGCACGATTTGTGTCGTGGGACAAAATATCATTACCAAATTCTTCACTAGATAATTATTACCAGGAAGAACTAAAAGAGCCATGTTATGATGGCACCTACTTATTTAATTACTTAAATATAAATAACCACTCGCACATTACCCGTGTGGTGACGGTAGTAAGAATACATTTGTCACCATCCCAATTCTTCCCAAGAGTCGACTAAGGCATTTGAAGAGTCATTGACCATTTATTTATTAAAGATTGATGATGGGCAGTAGCATCATCATTCATCATAGTGGAGTGGACACACTACTGCGATCGCCAACCCGCTTGCCCAGCGTGGCGATAATGGGCATTCACTTACTACTGCGTCCAAACGCTTAGGTAATAGGAGAGGCCTTTGTCCGGCAGTGGACTGTTTATCAACTGATTCACACATAGAAACACAAGTTGTCTGACTGTCTGTACTGTTTGTTACCAAAAACTATATCGCATAATATATAACTTACGCCCAGTTATTTTTTACTTACATGATTACTGTCAATTAATCTCTAAAATAGGTAATAATAATGAAAACGTGAATAAAATAGTAGTTAATTCGTATTAAAATTATAATTTGAAACAAAAAATAAATGTTTAGATTAGGATCATAGGGCCCCAACGCGCTCAAACGCGTTGCCATAATCGCGAAACGTCAGTCTGGTTGGTTATGTCAGTTTCCATCCAAAAAAGATATGGTTTATTAACAAGGAGCGGAATTTTCATAGCGAAAACCTAACTGTCCAAGGGATTGACTAAACTATTTTATCGACTTATCGATGTTACGGAATAGCCCATTACCAACTTAAAAGATTATTCTATAGCATTTGACCTCTTTTATAATTAACTTACATTTCGATATTAAAATAAATCATGTCAGGCGTCAACACTTTCATTTATAATTGACATCACATGTGCACACAAACTCCATCTATCACTTATGAATCCTTAACATAAATAGCATATTATGACTGTGACGCTGTCATGATTTATTTAAATATCGAAATCCAAGTTACTTATCTAAGTTACAGTAAATGTTACAAAATAATCTTTTACTTGGTGATGGATTATTCCTTAACATCGATAAGTCAATAAAATAGTTTGGCTACTCCCTTTGACAGTTAGATATTCGCTATGAAAATTCCGCTCCTTGTTTATTAATAGACTACTTGACCCATTTTTAAAGTTTATCTTATATTATCAATTTGTTATCGTCAGCCTCCGCAGCCTAGTTGGTAGTGACCCTGCCTACGAAGCTGGAGGTTCCGAGTTCGAATCCCGGCGAGGGCATTCTTTGTGTATTTATTTATCACAAATGTTTGTTCCTTGGTCATGGCTGTCTATGCATTTAAGTATCTATATGTATCTATCTATTATATATATCGTCGCCTGGTACCCACATTACAAGCCTTAATTGAGCTTACCGTGAGACTAGATCGATTTGTGTAAGATGTCCCCAAATATTTAAATATTTATTTATTATTTATTTATTTATATTTTTAATCAATATCTGAATAACGGAAAAAAATATATAATTTATTTTTTCACGACCTAGAAAACCACAAAATTATAACTTAAAATTTAAACTTTTCTTTAGCGGGTGAAAACGATACTAGCCATGTTAATGCCTAGATTATCTGTGGTGTGACGTCTCTCAAACCGAAAACAAACATTTGACATGTCACTTATGTTATGTCAATGTCACAGCAAAGCTACATGCCTACATATCCATGGCGAATTTCATTCGTGTAAGATCCGACATGAAGTTAGTTTAAGATCCTATGACATCACATCATGGCCGACACCGTTTTCAGAGTACAAAATAAAAAAAAAAATTTTTCAAAAAATAATATTTACCCATCAAACACTTTTAATACACCGTAATCGAAAAATATTGAACTTTTCAATAAATACTACAGAAAATAATATTTTTTTGCAAGAAATTTGATATGAGTCAAGTAGCCTATTATTACGTTACTAAACACTGACATACATTTGTTAATTCACCAAAAGTAATACAGGTGGCAGAAAAACCATCAGTCGAAAAGTTGATTGACCCCAAAAACCTTTATTTTCACGATAATTAATTTCATTTAATTATTTTCATGTAACAACCCGTTTTACGCATATCTGTAGTAAACAAAAATTCCGTAGGAAATAATGGAAACAACAAAGTAATCATTATGTTTAGGATAATATACTTCCTTCAAAAACTGTTTCATTTCTATTTACATACTTACATATGGAAACTGTAAGAAAAATCTTGAGTGTTTATAAAAAAATTGTTTAGTTCCATCAATATCTAGATACTACTGAGTGAACTCTTGTATCCAATGTTTCGTTTATTTTTCCAATTTGGAGATTTTATGATTTTGAGAAAAAAACTACCTATGCCACCTAATGTAGTACAGTCGCCATAATATATCGGAGCAGCCATTGTGCTCTCGTAACATGCACTCTAACGCCGTGACAATAGAGGTTTATCAGATAGTTACTTTTGTTGGTGGTAGGACCTCGTGCAGGGACCGCCCAGATAGCTACCACCGTCTTACCCGTTAACCTGCCGCTAAATAGTTAGTACTGTGTTCCGGTTTGGGGTAAGATAGCCGGTGTAATTACTGGCATAGAGGCAATCCATCCAAGTCCTCAGGGTAGGCAGCGCATAGGCGATTTTTTGGTCACTATGTCCATGGGCCACAGTTCCCGCTTTCCATCAGGTGGGCTGAGAGCTCAAATGTCTACCTTCGTCACATAAAAAAAATATATTTATGACTATAACTAGGATAAAAGGTTTGCCTTTCATTCAGATACACATTATATACAATAGTCATGGTTTGTTATAAGTTATAACTTTTTGAGATTTTCATTCTGTGGCAAAGCGTGGCGATTGAAAAATTGACCTCGGAGCCGTTATTAGATTTATATTTATTTAAATCACTTAACAACTAGTAGTAGTAGATTGTCGAGAGAAAAAAAAAAATTGACGCACATCACTAAGTTTTCTTTTGTACAGTCAAAGGCAAAATGAGGTGTATATAAAAATGCTCAAAAATATGTCCAAATGCACTTTAATTCTGTGTGATAAAAACGTTGAAACATAATTATAAGAGGATTCTTTCGATACATATTTTTGCACTTGACTGTACAACTTCAGCAATACAACTTACGACATATTCTCTGTTGGGTTGTATCGAGTTATGGGCATCTTGGTGCACCTGTAAGATATATTATTACGTTTATAGATTTTTTTTTAATTCAACAGAGGTCTGCACCTTTCAGCTATCTACGTAACCGAGGATTCGTAACCTGGTTTCGATCGAAGCTTTATTTTTACTTCTCTTCTGTAACTGGCTTCAGTCAAACACTTTATTTTACTTGGCTTTTTTACTACTATGAAATATATTTATCCCTGGATGGATGGCGCCACCGTCGCCACGAACACTTACGGCTCTTGGAATCTTCTTGTTTTTAAAATTATAAACAACAGTTTCGTAGCTGAAACCTATCTCAGCTTATGGAGCAGTCTGCAAAAAGGAGGTGCTATTGTTATCTCAGCGGACGAGTAGCGGAAAGTGAAGAAAAAACGATATCAATATTTTAGTGGTTGAAGCAGTGCAATGTAAACAATACAAACTTTAATCAAGTTCTGTTCTGAGTGCAAATAAAGTGCGTTTTTCAAGGAAATCTATAACTTGTGTAATAGGAAGTGCAATTTCGTCAATCTGGCGGCGGAATTATAATTATTTTTAATTTTTGTGGAGTGAGGTCTTTTCTTACGGTTACTTTTTTCTCTGGAGGGTGTATTTGAAACTACGTCAAACAATCTTCTTCAAGTACGAGCCAAGATTTCGTCCGACTTGATATTGGTTTCTTGGACTAGTGGCGATGGCAACAGATTTTTGGCTTGGAAGAGTCTTCAGTGTTTCGAGTTCGATCCCCAGCATAGCTTGAACTTTTTGTTTTTTTTTTTGTGCTTCCAGTAATTTTTTTTTTTTTTTTTGGTATTATTTTGTGCTTATGAATTTTAATGTATTTTTTTTTTATATAGATTGTATAAATTAATTTTTATTTGATTTATTGGAATGTTATTATTTTATAGAGATTTATATTTTGAATGTATAATTTTGACATGGAAACAAAACGAGATAAATGTATTTTCTTTCATTGTTATAATTGTAGGCAATTTAGATTATTTTTTTTTGTTTTAACTAGTCAATTTTATGTTAATTTGACATGTTTGAGGTGTGAGAAATGTTTTTATTTTTTTTATTATTTTACTTAATTGACATAATTGAATGTATTTTTTTGTAGTTTCATTAGTTCATTTCTATTTCAAATGTGTTTTAATGTATTATTTGTTCCGTTGGATGTTTTTGTATAGTTTTCGAAAGTCATGACATGTCTTACAATTGCCATTGAAACTTTTTTCAATTTGACATTGATATAAAGTACATGTTTTGTTTTTAGAAGGATAGGTATATTTTTATCCATACCTAATTTGTTTATGTTTTTTTTTTTTTTATTTTTTTTTTAAGTACTCAGTAGAGATATTGTTTGTATAGTTTTCATTAATCATGTGTGACCCCTCTTCGTTGTGCTTGCGTTGTCCCCACTGCCCTGATTCAGCTAGAACTTTTACTGAGCATGGGCTTAAAGTGCATATTGGGCGCATGCACAAGGGTTCGCCTCGTGCGAGTTGTACCGCTGCCTCACAATCGGTGTCACAGTCTGCACAGGCAGACGTCTCCAGGGCATTGAGGCTGGATGATCTTGTTGCCCTCAAGCGGTCAGTGCGTGTCCTGCCGCATATTCCGAAGGGAGCACGAAGCTTGGCTGCGGGTAGGTTGAGCCAAGTTATCGAGAGTTGCGTCGACACTAATGGTGTGGATCAATGGGTAGCATTATTGTCCTTTGCCTTTACTGCTTTGCGGGTACCGGACGCGGCAGGCGTGGGAAACTTGACCACCAAGGTAAAGAGAAACATTGATTCCTCGGAGACTTACGACACTACGGGTGACTTGGGCGTGGCTACAGGGGCCTTCCGGGCACCCTCGGTACACAAGATCATAGAGTCGAAGGTTTTCGAGGGGGATCTTAGGGGTGCTGTTAGGTTGCTGATGTCTGATGACGGGATGGCACCTCCTACTCCAGAGACTCTTGCCATCTTGCAGTCCAAGCATCCGGCCCCGTCTCGACCGCTGGTTTTCCCGGAGGAGCCGGATAGATCTTTTGCGCCTCTTAAGTTTGAGCTGGTGGATGTGGCTCAGGCTCTCGCCACGTTTAATAGCGGCTCTGCTGCTGGCGTAGATGGTATTCGGCCGGCACACTTAAAAGAGCTGACTTCCGGATCCGCGGGAGATAACGGGCTGCGTTTACTGGAGTCCCTAACTAAACTCTCGAACTTTTTAGTAAGTGGCCAGTTGAACCGTGACGTGTGCCCCTATTTGTATGGAGCCTCGCTGTGTGCTTTGTCCAAAAAGGATGGAGGTGTGAGGCCTATTGCCATCGGAAGCACTTTTCGTCGCCTAGTGGCTAAGCTTGGGTGTCGAGCGGTAAGGGAGCAAATGGCCTCTCATCTTCGTCCTTGTCAGTTAGGATTTGGTACAAGCTTGGGTTGTGAGGCTGCTATCCACGCAACTCGGGCTTTTGTGTCTGACCCGGGAAATGAGGGGTGTGTAGTGGTCAAACTGGATATAAGGAATGCATTTAATTCTTTAGAGCGCGATGTCCTGTTGACTGAAGTCAGGGAAAGGGTGCCAGCTCTTTATCCCTTCCTTTTCCAGGTTTATGCGTCCCCCTCCAACCTGTATTATAATGGCACTGCACTTCTTTCCCGGGTCGGTGCGCAGCAGGGGGACCCGCTTGGCCCTCTTGTCTTTAGTCTCGCCATACATAAGGTTATCTCCGGTCTTCAGTCCCCGTTGAACATCTGGTACCTAGATGATGGTGCCCTCGGGGGCAAGCCAGAGGTAGTGGAGCAGGATTTGCTTATCGTTCTTCCTCGTTTACGTGAGTTGGGTCTGGAGGTTAACACAGGGAAATGCGAATTTTTCCCCTGCAGCTCCGAGTCCAGTTCGTCCTTTCCTCTCCTCAGTCAACTGCTTCCCGGTCTCAAGGAGTTGTCGCCTCTAACGTTTGAGCTTTTGGGCTCTCCCATCATGCCAGATGCCATTCCAGAGGCTTTTGAAATTCGAAGGCAGCTTCTCCTTATCGCCGGGGAGAGGTTGAAATCCGTGTCTGCGCACGTCGCTTTAATTTTGTTGAGGGTGTGCTTAGCTGTGCCTAAGCTAACCTACTTCTTGCGCACAGTTCCCGCTTGGCTTTACCCCGACTCCATCGACTCTTTTGATTTTGTATTGAAGGAGTCGGTGGAGTCGTTGCTAAATGTCTCCCTTAGTTCGGATCAGTGGGTCCTCACGTCGCTTCCTGTGCGAACTGGTGGTCTAGGGGTTAGGTGCGCTCGTGATGTGAGCCTACCGGCCTTTCTGGCGTCGGCGGCTGGGGTTGTGGGCCTTGTCACTCAAATATTATCCCCTAATGGTGACGAGGTGTCTATACCTTACGCCGCGGACGCTAGGGTGGCCTGGACGGCTCTTAACCCGAGTGCCTCCGTGCCGGAAAATCCAGACCGTCAGAGGTGTTGGGATGATGTTGGAGTCAAGAGGGATTTCGGGTGTCTTCTCGAGAGTGCGGTGAGCGTTGATAAGGCCAGGCTCAACGCAGTGTCGCGGCCGGAGTCTGGGGCTTGGCTGCAGGCGCTTCCCTCTCCCCACCTAGGTACTCTTCTCGATGACAACTCATTGCGGATTGCTGTTGCTTTTCGTCTGGGCTGTGACGTTTGCGAACCCCATGCATGTATTTGCGGCTCAGTAGTGGAGGGCAACGGCCATCACGCTTTGGGTTGTTGTCGGTGTGCAGGGAGGTTTCCGCGGCACCACGCCCTCAACGATATATTGCGGAGGGCGTTGGTAGCTGCTAATGTCCCGTGTGTGCTGGAGCCGCCAGGCCTTAGCCGGTCTGATGGGAAGAGGCCAGACGGATTGACATTGATCCCGTGGGAGAGGGGCCGATGCCTGGTGTGGGATGCCACGTGCGTCAGCACGTTCGCGGCATCTCATATTAGTCGTACTGTGCGGTCTGCAGGGGCGGCAGCGGAGTTTGCTGCGTCACGGAAGAGGGATAAGTACGCATCTCTGGCAAGCTACTTGTTTGTCCCTCTTGCTGTGGAAACCACGGGATGCTGGTGTGCCGAAGCCCTGGCTTTTATTAGGGAGGTGGGGAAGCGGTTGAGGGATAGCGGTCACGATCCTCGCTCCGGGTCCTTTCTGCTGCAGAGGTTGTCCATTGCGGTTCAGCGTGGCAACGCGGCGAGCGTGATGGGCACCTTTGCACCTGGAGTGGGGGGCGGGGGGCGGTGATGGTGGACCGGCAATAGCTAGGCTTAGTTTTTTAGGTTAAGTTGTGTAGTTGTTAGTCTTTAGCTAGCTTTATGTTATTTTAGGTTAAATTTATTATTTGTTAATTAAGAGCTATTGTTTGTATCTTTTGTGTTTTAAGTGTATATCCTGTTTTATAACAATTAAAATAAATATTTAATAATTATATGTTTATCCCTTCAGATGCTAATTATAAAGTCTAGCACTTGGTGTGTCAGCATCGGTTACTTGTTTATGGTACAATCCGCGCTTAATACCCCTAACAATATTAAAAATATTGAACAAAATACAGAAAAAAAGTCCTTTTATTAGGGTTCCGTAGCCAAAATGGCAAATACGGAACCCTTATAGATTCGTCATGTCCGTCTGTCCGTCTGTCCGTCTGTCACAGCCGATTTACTCGGAAACTATAAATGCTACAGTAACGAAATTTAGTAAGAATATGTGTTATATAAACCGCTAAAAGATTATGATACTAAATTGTAAAAAAAAACCATTGGGGTGGGGGCCTTCATACATGTACAGAAGGGATAGAATTTTTTTTTTGTTGTATATAAGCGTGCGGGGTATTAATACAAAGGTCTTTGAAAATGATATGAAGGTTTATACATCTCATTTTTATTTGAGTAAATCATTTTCGAGATATCAGCTCTCAAATTTTGAGAAATGAGTCTCCCCCTCTATTTTTAAAAACTACGCGATATAAAATTCCAAAAAAAATATACCTATGTTATGCACATTATTAAACTCTATCAATTCGAATTTTGGTTTGATTAAATTATCTCCTATAGTTTTTGAGATAGATTGATTTAACTGTATTTTTTTTTATTAAAAATTGATAATGGAACGGAACTCTTCGCGTGCGGGTCCGACTCGCACTTGGTCGGTTTTAATTTATACAATGAAGCTCGGCGAGAAAATCAACCATAAAATAAAAAAAACGCTGTTTTACAGGGTGGAACGGAACGACGATCTTTCCCGCTAACGACCGAGTCTACCAACCATTACGATGAACTTTCAGTATGGGACCAACATCGAAATATCTTTAAAAAAAATTAACCCCTCATACAACATCACTGATTAGTAGGTAAGAGCTCAATAGTATGAAAAAGTCAATTTTCCATGTACGTTTTCGATGTTGGTCCCATACTGAAAGTTCATCGTAATGGTTGATGGACTCGGTCGGTAGCGGGAAAGATCGTCGTTCCGTTCCACCCTGTATATGTAATGAAGTTAAGCAATATCATAATTTATTCAAATTAAAGTAACTTACGAAAGATATCCCAACGTCGGCTGCAATTTTCTGAAATAAAGTGTAGTTATTTATGTGACTGCTGCGTAATGAGGGGTATTAATACAAAATGTTTTTCCAGTTTCATAATAGGTTAGCATGAGTGTTCCAAAGCCTAATCTCCAAACTGGAGTTCGAAGCCAAAAAAACTGCGAAAATGTTGCCACAACAATAAGATGTTCTAACAATAGTAAATCCTTATTTTCTAAAAACAGACGTTGAGATAACTTATTTATTAGTAATTATAATTGTTTAATTTATAGAAATACTATTATTTACTTATTTTCACGTAGATATCAGATATTGTAATAAAAAAATTATAATCCGCAATTATTAGTAACAAAGTTGATATTGCATTTGTATCACCGCAGGTGTTAATAACATTTCGTACAACAATTTAACTACACATGGATTATTAAAACCCTATTTCTGCCTATGTTTAGCTGATTACAGAATAATACTGTGTTGCGTGATTTTACATAGACTTCTTGTCACTGTTATTCCACAACTGACGTCTGTTCTGAGTGCTCGTATGCTTTCTGTTGCTCCGTGGTGATTTTTGCCTTGTTATGTATTTATTTTTAACCGACTTCAAAAAAGGAGGAGGTTCTCAATTCGACTGAATTTTTTTTTTTTTGTTGTATGTATGTTACCCGATATCTCCGAGAATAGTGAACCGATTTTAAAATTTCTTTTTGTGATCGAACGTGTATTACTCCGAAATGGTCCCGTTGGCACCAAGTTGCGGTCTGATGATGGGATCTTGAGAAATCGAGGGATCTCTTCAATTGTTTTAGGTACATGTATGGCGCTTTTGGTAATTTTCATTCATTTACAAGAATTTGCATTCAGAAAGTAGGATTTGAGGATACCAATGATGGAAACAAATCGGGAATCTTAGAGAAACCGGTTGAAGTCGGTTTTTTAAATTTTAAATTTGGTGATTATTTGATTACTTCAATCTGTTGTTATTTTTCTTGACTCGTTAATTTTGTGTTCTACTTCTTTTCAAAATAGCCGTTGAAACGTAGGCTCCTATCAATTTTTTTTAGATTCTTTACAATACAATTTTGTCATATCAATGTTAGTTAAGAGAAAAGAAAAGTTTGTAGGTAGGTACTTGTTTTAAAGAAAATCCTAGTTGTGACAGCCATATTTAACAAAAAAGTGTACAAATATTACAGGGGTATGTAATGTTTTTATTAGGAATTATTTTAAATAAATTAATGAAATGACAATAAGGTTGGTGAAACGTGAAAACTTTTTTGACAATGACATAAGAGACTTTGACAGATTTGACAGTAACCCATCTGTCGTAGTTTCTTTGGCCTCGAACTCCAGTTTGGATATTAATTGTATACAATAAACCATTTTGACGATTTTATTACGGCGGTGGGTCGGCGCAGGCGGGAGAGAGGTTTAGACCCACGCTCCGGGTTCTTCTTGATGCAAAGGTTGTCCATCGCGGCACAGCGAGGCAACGCGGCTAGTTTAATGGGCACCTTTGCATCAGAAAGATCGCGGGTCGAGTAATGCGGAGTTGTTTTAGGAATTATTATGTTTAAGTGTGTTAAAGTGGCGCCGTGTGGTGACGATAGTAAGAATACACTTGTCACCACCCTAACTCCTCCAGCGGGTGTCGTAAGAGTCGACTACGGGATTGAAGTGTCACTGACCACTATTTGTCAAAAGATTGATGATGGGCAGCAGCGTCATCATAGTGGACACATTACTTCGATCGCCAATCCGCTTTCCCAGCGTGGCGATTATGGGCATTTACCTCCTAATGCGTCTATCTATACGCATAGTTAATAGGAGAGGCCTACGCCCAGCAGTGGACTATCATAGGCTGATGATGATGATGAATAAGGGACGTCAAAAAACATTTTGATTGTATTTATGTTTCAAAACATTATCATTGTAGGTTTTAGTTTCTTCCTATGTTTGTATTTTAAGCGCTCTGAAAAAATATTTGTCTTTCCTTCTTAATATTTCAATATATCTCAGCATATTGCTTATATGTGCGTTTCTATTAATCGTCCTCGTTGGAGCTTCGAGCTTATTATGAATGTGTCAATATTTAGTAAAAGTTCTCAAACAAATGTAACTTCAACCTCTTATTTTAAAAGTAGCCACTCCAAAGTTACATTCGGTTAAACGTGGACCCTCAGTCGTGACTATCAGGTATCCATATTTAATAATCCATTTAAAATTTACAACTGCTGTAAATTAACAGTAACAAACTTGTAAACACGCGCTAATGAAACCTACCCACTTACTCTGAAAAAAAAAGAGAAAGTAATTAAGCTGTTTTCATAAATATTCGCACAACAATATAAAAACTTACTACACTTACAACTTACTGGTGAACACCCGTTTTTCTCAAACTTCCAATGAAAAGTTGACAATACGTAGGTACGTAAAATTATACCAGAAAGTACCATGTCGCTGGTTCGTAAAAAACAAGGCGATAAAATAAAATCTGCTAGAAAAAAAATTGTTTGAAATTTTTGAATTATAAAATTATAAGTAACGTGAGAGGACTTTAAAAATAAATAAATAAAAAAAACTAACGTGACACTCAAACATACCTAGCTATTAAAATATTATCGAACCGGGTTACTCGCGTATTCGTAACGTTTTCTTTGCATCACCCACGGCATCACCGCCCGCGGCCAGTACCTACACGTTCTAGCAGGGTGCAGGCCCGCAGTACGCGTCGGGCTTTGGCCGAGGGTGCTCCGGACGAGGACCCTCTTAATAGGTCGAAACATCGCACCTTTAGAATGAAAGTAACATAATCCAAATTTTCGATTAAGGAATGTTAAGCTTTAAGGTGTATTTAATTAAGTAAATAATTAATCTTTTACATTAATGTGTGACATGTCCAGCAATCATCGACTTAAATACGCGAGTAACCAGGTTCGATAATATCTTAAATTGTTTGAAATTACTAAAACTATTGCTTACCCCTTTTTCACGAGGTGGCAAACGCACTGCGAGACGTCGCTGCTGACAAAAATATAAGAAATGAGGGAGTTCATCAGAGATACCTTACAGATTCTATTAAATGAGGTTGACTTTTAAGATAAGGTAACTAAAAAAAGTCATCAGATAGTAATATTATATTATACTTAAATTATACAGGGTTACTTTTTCACCAGTACAATAAATTTTCCCACATATTTGGTATCGATAATAGATTACATTTATCAAATAAAATTGACATTTTTTTTACATTTATTATTATCCTTCATGCAAATGCAAAATAATGGGCCTACTAATGATAAGACGTCAACGGGGTGCGGGACGCAGAGGGCGGCGGAAAGTGGTGAGCGACCTGCGCACGAGTTGGCAACATAGCAGTTACCTCAATCTGGGTGACTAGGTCACGGACGGTCAGTCTCACGGTTGACGTAAGTATGTGTGCGCGCGCCGCATCGTACTACCTTCAGTTGGAAATTGTTCGTACGAAATGGTTCGTAGTTATTTTCTCATTGGGGAAAATACAGTGGCAGCCCAGCGGCTATACGCTGAAGAAAGTGTGCCCCGCCTGGAAAATGCCAGTGTTATAGCTATGGCCAGCCAGGTCAACAGATTTGACCCCGTGTGACTGTTTTTGTGGGGTGAGGGTAGGCCCAAAATTTAAAAGACTTAAAAAATCTTATAATAAGTGCATTTGATGAACTTAAAAGTGAGAACTACAGACTTGTGTTGGAAAATATCGAAGGAAACATTCAAAACCGGGCAAGAGTGTGTTTAGATCACCACGGCCAACATTTTGAACACTTGCTTAAGTATGTGAATTAATTAATTAGGTATGTTTTTTTATTCCAATCATTGTGCATAAAGTTGATTTCAAGTGTTTAAATACGCCTCAATGAAGAAAGTTTCTGTCCTTAGTGCAAGTATGAAGGTAGATTTGGGATCAAGTAAGATTTTTTTGCCAAGTCATAATCATAAGTTGATTATCACCGCCGCTTTTTTAAGCCGCCATGCCACGTGCGATGACGTTGTAAACAAACAGTTGCCAGTTCGTGTGTTTTGCTAGTTATGTACATTGATAATGCGTAATGCGTCCAATTTTCTTATTAGGTTTGCGGATAAGTTCAAACATCGGTATTTTGGTTTTTTTGTTCTAAAGGGGTAGTAACAAAAAATGCTAGTATTCTGTAACTTGGACTACTATTACGTATGTTGATTTTTTGTACTGGTGAAAAAGTAACCCTGTATTATTAGGTTCCGTGTTCGAATCCCGACGAGGGAATTATTTAATATGTACCTACTTGTTTTATACAAATATTTGTTCCTTGGTCTTGGCTATGTATTTAAGTATCTATATGTATCTATTTATTATACAGGGTGGAAAGGGACGACGTTCCTTCCCGCTACCGATCGAGTCTATCAACCAGGGATCGGATAACGGTTTTTGCTCCATACAAAAGAACGGTTCGAATTCCGTTCTTTTTCGTTCTTCGGTTTATAATATTTTGTTAATGGAGTTATTGAAAAATATGATGTTAATAATTACATAAAATGTTGAATACTACATAAAGAGCGTAAAACATTTAAAAATATTGAGCTATATCGAGGTTTTTCTAAAAAACCGGTTCCGATCCCTGCTATCAACCATTACGATGAACTTTCAGTATGGGACCAACATCAAAAGCCTACATGGAAAATTGACTTTTCCATACTATTGAACTCTAACTTATTACTCACTTTGTATGAGGGGTTAATTTTTTTTTAATATTTCGATGTTGGTCCCGTACTGAAAGTTCATCGTAATGGTTGGTAGACTCGGTCGGTAGCGGGAAAGATCGACGTTCCGTTCCACCCTGTATATGTCGTCGTTTGGTACCGACATCGTAAGCCTTAATTGAGCTTACCGTAGGACTATGACGATTTGTGTAAGATCTCCCAAAATATTTATTTTATTTATTTAGGTTTACAAAGAAAAAAAACGAGTTTTGTCTTTTCTACTGACCTCAGTTTGACTCAAAGGGTGGCATGAAACCCCAAGAGGGGCTAAGAAACAAATAGCAAATAATACTCTCATTGCTAAGCGACACTGAGTGTGAAGTATTTCTACTTTCTACTACTGAAGATTATAAGATAAATTGTCTATTCGTAGCGCATCCACGCATAATTGGCTTTACGAGTTTCATTTGATTGGTTTATATATGTCAGCCTCCGTAGCCTAGTTGGTAGTAACCCTGCCTACGAAGCTGGAGGTTCCGGGTTCGAATCCCGGCGAGGGCATTCTTTGTGTATTTATTTATCACAAATGTTTGTTCCTTGGTCATGGCTGTCTATGTATTTAAGTATCTATATGTATCTATCTATTATATATATCGTCGCCTGGTGCCCACATCACAAGCCTTAATTGAGCTTACCGTGGGACTAGGTCGATTTGTGTAAGATGTCCCAAGATATTTATTTATTTATTTATTATTTATTATTATTTATATATTTTGATTGTATGACAGTCTTCAATCTTTAGTGATGCGTTCAAATTGCCACTGAAATTTTAAATCCAAAAACAGTTTTAGTGGCATTCTAAAAAAAAAAATCTGGATTACGTCTTCGATATTGATAAAAATATAAAAATTTATACTGTTTACTTAATCTAAAGTAAAGGTTGTCCAAAGTCATTATTAGATTCGAGACTTAATACGTATATAACGTTTTTGACCTAGTAGACTTCATAGTCTACCGTTCATGCCTCTGTTACGAATTACGCAATCATTTTATATATTTTCTTTTTTTTTCAGAACTATACAATTCATATGTATACATAGATAATTTTTGATTTTACTTATATCCACTGCATCTGTATCTTTGACTCTCATTTGCTTAATTTGAATGCTATGCTTATTGATTACCCATGCATTCATGCATATTAATAATTATCGATGGATGTGCAGCGAATATCCAATCATCAGATAAATCAACATGACATCAATAACCGTCTTACTCTGTCTTACACAACAGTCAACATGCGTGTGTTGCTTGTAATTTGTTGGCTGACCATGCTTCAAGGAGTATCAAGTCGCACTTATAGTGAAGAAAATGAGGTACTCGTAAAGTGAAAAAATACGCCATTTGTTTTCTAAAAAATATATCACCGCATTCCATAAAGGATAATTAATAATTTTATTATAACACTGTGTAAACGTTATTTTGAACTAGGTAGATAGATCGAGTGAAGAACACATTTACATTATCAATTGATAATTTTCAATGCTACTTATAGAAAAGTTTTAATGTGTAAATATCTTAGTGCTCTTTTCGCCATCCTTGATTAAAATAATATATGTCAGATAAATGCTAGCGGGCAGGAAGGTTCTCGAGTGGCGGCCACGTACCGGAAGGCGCAGCGTGGGTAGGCCCCCCACAAGGTGGACTGATGACCTGGTGAAGGGCGCAGGAGTCCCCTGGATGCGGGGTGGCACAGGACTATTCATTGTGGCAATCTTTGGGGGAGGCCTATGTTCAGCAGTGGACGTCTTTCGGCTGATATGATGATGATGATGATGAAATGCTAGCTGACCTTTTCTTATATAGATATAACTGGGGATATTATATATGACTGGGGTAAATGGTAGAGACAGTTTTATCCATGGACCATGATACAAACCAGTCGACATAGTCATTCTTTTAAAATAAGTAGATCAAGGAGGTATAGATAGGTACAAACAAAACAATCTCAAATGAGAACCCTGGCTACTCGGTCATAAAACTACGACACAAAGAAGATTCATGGTCCATGCGCTGTTATAAGATTGAATTTTGGCTCTAGACAAATAGTGTTTTTGAGTACTTATTATGGTATGTGATGATACCTATGTTAAATTTCCTTCACTGTCTATCACCGGTAGACCACAAACCCTGTAAAATGTTCGAAACGTCGTGATGTGATTCATTAATACACCGTATAATCCGTTAAGATAGTGTTATTTCCTTCATTTCAAAGTTAGGACGCCCTTGTTAGAAAAATTATGCTAAATTCAAACAACCAATGTCTGACCTTAAATATGTTTAATGTAATAAAATCTTACAAAAAAGTTTTTATTTTACAGTCAAATCAAAGGGACACGGCTAAAATCAAGAGAAAATTTGGCGTAAGTATTTACAATACATACTTGCTTAAGTTATTCAGAACAAATCTAATCTAGGTAATAATTATAGTTAAGATAATAACACAATAGGTGCCAAGGTTGGTAAAATAGTGTATACGTTGGTCCAGTCATAAAGGCCACCTGGCTAATTAATAAGTGAAAAGCTGCGACCATATAATCTAACGCCAGCTCAAAAATGCCCCTAAAAGCAATTGTTCAATTGTGCCAAGATAGGCAGGACAGGACATAGCGCTTTTATTAACACCGCGCATATTTCGTTGCAACAACTTTGACAAATGTTTATAGAACATAGCCAATCAAAACTTTGATGAACCAATCACAACTATTTTTAAATGGCGGTTTAAGTTTGTATAGGTTGATACTGACACTCATTCATTACCGTGATGCATTGAAGAGGGGGTGATACTTGTCAACTAAAATTCAGGACCGTTTTTGAAAGGCAATTTAATATGGCGTGCGGCTTCCATGTTTTATTTATTCGTAGGTGAAAAGCAAAAAATTAATACTACAACGTAAAACCCTATTTTCCCAGCTAACCCCTCATCAAAATTAAACTTTCTAAACCGGAGAGATGACAAAAATATTGACTTGGTCTCATGCCGAAAATCTGTTACTAAGTAGGTAGTGTAATTCGTGGTAGTGCACAAGTATGATTATATTGATTATGTGATTTGATTTTGCTTCTAGAGTAACCACAATTACCCGGGATCGTGGAGCACTACTGAACAATATATTTTAACTGGTATGTAAACAGGAATCACTGACATCATATTTTTGCGAAATTTAGTATAAATATAATGAGTATAATGACAAATCATGTTACATGTGGCAACCATATTTTTAACTTAATTTGAGATCACTGAATCCGATTGCTAATTAATCGATCGCAACCATATATATTCTTCAGTTTGCTTTTGGCCAAACATTGAAGGTATGTAATAGCTTCTTCCTAAAAAAACCGAATCGCCGTTGGACCTGGGTGTCACCGGATGGACAAACCAACAATGAGATCGACTTTGTGCTCGCATCAAGCAATGACGTAGTCAAAAACGTACGACGGGACGGCCTGGACGCCTTCGCCAACAATTAGCCAGACTTGGCACCGAACCGGGAGCTGTAGAAATCTGAGAGAGAGGCCTTTGCCCAGTAGTGGGAGGCTGTAGGGGTCTACAGGCTAGGAAAAAAAAATGAGTAGGTATCAATCTAGCGTGATTTAAATTTAAAATTATAAGCTGTCATTATAAGATTAATAATTATGACTTCATCTTGTGAATAGTGAAAAATATTATATTTAATTCCAGACCACGTGAGTAATGACTGAAAATTCACTTCGCTACCTATTTTTTTATTTAATTCGGTCCTAAAATGGAATTTATTTGAATAGGTAGTAGGTAGGTATCTACTAGGGCTCGCGGTCGTGTCCGGGTTTCGTGTCAACGTTTCTCATACCCGTGTTCGTGTAAGGGCCTTATCACACTTGCGATTTACAAGCGAGGCGAAAGCGAAGCGAGCGCGCAGCGTGATCGTTGCGAGCCCGTAACCAATTCGTCGCGAGTGCGTTGCGATTTGGCCGCGATCGCGTAACGAATACGCTGCGCAGCCGTCAGTAAATCGCTCAGAGTGATCTGAGTCTTAGACAGTCACTAATAAGATTTATTATTACATAATGGATACCAACTCTTGACGCGGCAAACTCGGTGCGCAGTCGCGGCGTATTCGTCACGCGGTCGCGGCGTAATCGCGACACCATCGCGGCGAATTGGTTGCGGGCACGCGACAAACACGCTGCGCGCTCGCTTCGCTTTCGCCTCGCTTGTAAATCGCAAGTGTGATAAGGCCCTTACACGTACATGGGTTTCTGACCCGATTTACACGGGTAATTAAAGTCCGTGTAAATAATACCCGTCTACACGGATACACGGGTATTATTTACACGGACTTTAATTACCCGCGGGTTCGGGGACGTCCGTGACGAGAAGCGTACGAATAGGTCGTGAGACTTAAGGGCTATAGTACAAATGGATAGATAAGCGAAAGGCTAATTGTGTCAAATAGACCTTATTGCGTAACAGATAGAGTCGAAATTTATAAAACATCAATAAAAAAGTTATATCGGCTGTCGTTTCCTGAACAGGTAGTGTTTTGTAGTGTCGAACGAAGCTGCAGGTTACATTCAATAATAGACCTTATTTGCATTTGCGCAAATTATTTCAAACCCGTTTGGTTCGGTCTTAAGTGGGTACCCGGGTAGCACGCGGTTTTGTGTAAACGGTATCCGTGTATTGGACACGGACACAGGTACCCGGCGGGTTCGTGTAATTCGGGTTCTTAGTACCGTCGGGCTTAAGAACACGGGTATCCGGTTTGGCGAGTTACACGTGTACCGTGAGCCCTAGTATCTACAGGAAAAAAATACATATTTAGGATATTTTTCTTGTACATTTAATAACACCCGTAGTAAATATAATTCAATAAATATTTATATTCAATCAGAAATTAATATTAATTAGGAACCACATATTATGTTTATAGTAACTAAAGTAATTTTTGAAAAACATTGAATTATTAAATTAACACTGATGTTAATTAATACAGGTATTAGGTACTTGAGCTACAATTACAATAATTACAGGAACGGTTAGCAGTACTTCGAATCATTGGTGAAATGGCGGCGGAAGTCATGGTTAGTAAAAAACACCTATTTATTTCCCATGGTAAACAACTTTGACATCACACGCACACACACACACACACACACACACACACACACACACACGCACACACACACACACACATACACACACACACACCATCAATATATAACAGTCCACTGCTTCAAAAACGGCCTCTCCTTAGCTTATACATATGGACGCGTTAGGAGGCAAATGCCCATAATCGCCACGCTGGGCAAGCGGGTTGGTGATGGTGATCGCAGTATTGTGTCCACTATGCTGATTCTGCTGCCCATCATCAATCTTCGATAAATAAATGGTCAGTGACACTTAAATCCCTTAGCTGACTCTTACGACACCCACGGGAAACTTAAGGGCATCAGAATCGGCATTGTGAATTAAAAGGAATAATTGACTAGAAATATTTGACTAAATATAAGTAATATGAACCTTCATTGATGATCTATCCATTATTCACCGGATTTTAATTTAAATATGATAAGATTGACGAGTAAATAACTGCTTACCAAATTAAGTACTTATCTATTTAAGTCATCATTATTGTAATAGCTTCTCCAAAATTTATTGCACATACTTTTTACTGTGATTCTAAGTACAAGATAATCTAAGTGTACTTATTATGTCCTATGATTTAGATATTCTCAAGTAGGTATTAAATTTACACCCAGTATGGACATACGGTTTTCCCTATACACCATGAGATATACAGGGTGGTCCAAAACCTTGACGTCAAAATTTTTTTTTTAGGTTCCCTACGTCATGGGCTATCAGAATATACCCCATGTATGTTAGCCGATTTTTTGTAGTTTTCGAGTTATGAATTTTTGAAATTTTTTTTTTTGAGAAATTCTGGAATGAAGAAATTTATTGATAAAAAAAAAAACTGTTGGGTTTTTTAAATATTTTCTTTTTGTAAAAGTATTACTACAAATAAAGCATTTACTGACAAAAAAATTAGCGTCCTCACTTTGATACAAGTAGGATAAAAAATACCAAACTCAAAATTTTACGTTAAAAATGCATCAAAATAGCATTGATGTACGTAAATACAAAAAATAAAACATATCCCAAGGATTTTTGGTAATGTTAAGTCTGCCCTAGACCTTAAACCTTCGTTAAAGCAAAAAAAAGTTATACTTAATAATGAGGATTTTTCGGAGCAGTCGGTCAAATAAACTTAAAAAAAGCTTAAAATTTTTAAGTAGTAAAAATTACTTGAATAACTACACAAATTGAGTTTTTGTGGTATTTTCTGTCTTTGATTATTGATAAGAACAACAAAACAGACGAAATTTCACTTTATTTTTAAATTAAAAATTAAGAAGTATTTTTTAAGTTTAATTGACCGACTACTCCGAAAAATCCTCATTATTAAGTATCACTTTTTTTTCGCTTTTACGAAGGTTTAAGGTCTAGGGCAGTCTTTACATTACCAAAAATCCTTGGGATATGTTTTATTTTTTTATTTACGTACATTAATGCTATTTTGATGCGTTTTTAGCGTAAAATTTTGAATTTGGTATTTTTTATCCTACTTGTATCAAAGTGAGGACGCAAATTTCTTTGCCAGTAAATGCTTTATTTGTAGTACTAGTTTTTTTTTTGTAAAAGTACTACTTAGTACTTTTACAAAAAAAAAACTTGTTAAAAAACCCAACAGTTTTTTTTTTATTAATAAATTACTTCATACCAGAATTACTCAAAAAATTTTTTTCAAAAATTCATAGCTCGAAAACTACAAAAAATCGGCTAACATACATGGGGTATATTCTGATAGCTCATGACGTGAGGAATCTAAAAAAAATTTTTTGACGTCAAGGTTTGGACCACCCTGTATATTGTATTTAAGGATAATTCTAAGAGAGGCAGGGTGTGTCCATATTGTACATTACTGCTAATTATTATACTGTGACTTAGCAATGTAATACACATTTTAACAGTTGGCTTAGCACAGGAATAGTCCGACAATATGTCGCCGCGAGTTAGACTATCCATCCCTCTTTTATTCATATAGTTAGTAAAAGACGGAAAATCTATTTCGCGGCGACATTCTGATATACCAATCATGTGCTAAGCATACAGGGGGGGTTACCATGACGTACTTTTGCGGTTCAGTTTAGCTTCAGGGAAAGGGACAGTGATATACGGCTCATATAGCCTTGTCCCTTTTTTTTACCTAAACTGAGTTTCTTAAGCATGTCATGGTAACCGCCAGAAGCTTAAACTTTATGTACTTTACGGACAGCTTCCATGCGTTGTAATTTATGTTTCGATTTTTTAGAGTAAAAATACCGTGACTGCCTCGCATCAAGATCAAGAAAACAACCAAAAGGAAGATAATTGTTTAAGTAGTAAGTAATGGGATACTATACTATACTATTACTATAATGTACAGTC
>JALPQI010020312.1:0-15340 GCA_025490895.1 Thaumatotibia leucotreta
TTACCGCACAAAATATCATTGACGTAAATTGACTTATACCAAAAAAGTTAAATCGGTGTAATAAAAAAAAAATATTTTTTTTTTACTAAACCAGTTAAAAAACCATGAGTTCAAAAAAAACTTTTTAGCTCATTTAGTTTTATATCCACTGAACTACCAATATGTTTAATCATTAATAAGGTACAATGTTGTGATACCTAGATACATCACTCATAGGTAGGGCTGCCATCTCGAATTTTGCCAAACCCGGACAAAGATTAAAAAAACCCGGACATTTGGCGTAAATTGCATTATTTCCCTGGACGAGTCCGAAAATAATATAAAAAAAGACCTTTAATTTTCATTCTATTGTTTTTTTTAAAATTTCATATAATGTGTAATTTTCAATAAAACAATAACAAAAACAAAACAATTTTGCGTAGCGGAGCGGTGAGTGGGGTGAGGGAGCGGCGGCGAAGGTCACGACAGAGAGACTATCTACCGTTGTTATTTTACCGTCTAACACTAAATGAAGTTAGTGTTTTGTATTAATTAGGTGTTTACCTACTTGTACACAATAATGCCGATAAATACTTAAATTCAATGAGGTGCTTCCTTACATTGAAAGTGTCCGGGTTTTCCCCGGACACTTCTCGAAACCCCGCCCGGACGGCCTACAAACTAGGACAAATCCGGGGAAACCCGGACGGATGGCAGCCCTACTCATAGGTCGTAACTTTAACATACTGTTTCTCCTTAATGGATAACTTTAAAACACTGGGACCTTTTGCGAATAACTAGAGGCAGTCAGAGGAGTCTTCCATTTGATTTTTTGCTCCTGTTACAGGCCACACCCTGTATAAATCAGCCTCTTGTCCAGTTTGTATGCATTTTTTCTTTCCACATATATTTTTTAACGTTTTTTCACAAGACTTACACTTAATTTTTTCCATTTTCCTACAGAAAATGCAACAAATCAAATGTAGAAAACAATACTATGTGTCAAATGTTTATCTCTCTTTTATAAAGCAAATGTAGTAATAAGTCAATTTACGTCAATGATATTTTGTGCGGTAAGTGTCGAGAGATTGTATACCTACACACTAACTTATGTTCACACTGCACTGGTACTTTATTTGTATGCCAGTAACGACTACTTCTGAAAAAAAATTTTTTTTGGCATGACGCACGATGATTTACGGAAATATTTTTATTTATGTATACAGTGGACATTAGTGGCTATGTATGCATATTTTTTTTGTAGGTGTACCTCCGCGTGAAATAAAAAAAAATATGGAAAAAAAAACAAGAAACCTTTTTTTATTATGAAAAATAAGGACAAGATGCAGGTTAAAAATATGCATTTTGTAGTTTATTTTATTGTTATCAAACACAATTTTGTTTGGTTGATCTAACTTGAACAGTTTACGAAATATGCCACTTTCAACGGCACCCTGTATATTTTACATTATCTTGAATAACTCTGAAACAAAAGAAGATCTAGAGCTGATATTAAGCATGGAGTATTCTTAGGTCCTGCTAGTACACCACCTAAAATATTGACCTCATCCGTGGGGAAAGGCACCACTTGTTCGGTAAGGCTGCTAAACCCTTTGTGGCGATACGGGCACACTCGATGAAAATAATCACGGCGGTCAAAAGGTTCAGGTTTGAGTCTTTAAGCCTTGAAATGTGTGGTTCAACAACACTATTCAAATCAATCAATCAATAAATCAAAGTAAATTTTAGACTTCTACTTTCTAATATAATATATATTTATTAGAAACAGAAATAACAAAGGCCGACCTTTCCGGGACCAGCATTACTTTAGTTTAATGCTATTACAATTATGTGTACAGACCCACTTCTTACTGGTTCTTCTCAGGACAGTGATGTAGGGTTAGAATCGGTTCTTGTTACTGTGTCAGACGATTCGTAAATGCTTACTGATGAGCTTACTTAAATAAAGAATGTTTGACTTTGACTCTTCGTGAAAATAATTTGAATTAGTAACACAATGGTATTACTCTAAAAGAAAAAGCTTCACAACTGGTTACCAAAGGGTATTATAATCAAGTGGCGGCTAACTATATCACGTACCTTACTTTTATCCGTGGCGGTGAGTTGGCGAAGACAACGTTAAGCATGAGGGCAAAACTGTGCTTAGAATCTAAGCACACTTTGAGCGAAATATTTTTTACGCGTTAGTAGTATCACATCACATCATCAGCCTGTGATAGTCCACTGCTGGACGTAGGCCTCTCCTACTAACTATGCGTATAGACGCATTAGGAGGAGTTAGTAGTATATGTAGTATTACGCAAACAATAACGTTTCTTAACGCAGCGAATAGTTATCATTTATCAAGATCGAAAAATACTTGTCCCAAAGCCAAAAACTACAAAAATCATTAACAAAGCTAAAATACCAAAATTAAAACGTGCCTTTTCTTTTCAAATATAAATTTAAATTTATTATAACAAAACAAGGAGCGTCTGCTTAAAGAAAAAAGATATACATACAATCTTTTAACATTAAAATAATTTTCAATCACTGGTCCCGCAGCAGTAGATATTACCACTACCTGTGAACAAAATACACATTTACGCACTTGAGTCAAGGTAAGGGCACACTTGTCCCACGTACGCCACGTATACAATACATTATTAAGTCTGGACCCTGATATGTGTATGCGTAGAAACATATTTGTCATAAGCAATGTTATCGTCCGCGTCCCAGGCAGGATCGCCAGTACGGATGGCATGTTCTTCAAGCATGGATTAGTGACTGACTCAGTACATGGATGAGACATATTATATTGTATAGGGTAAATTGCTAGTAACTGGCCACTCTCCAGTAACTGGACACCTTATATAAAAAATTAACACTAAGCGCTTATAGTAACAATTCATTTTAAAATTATGTGTCATGTCAATGTCAATCACTCTCCCTCTTCCAAACTGAATTCAAGTACATGGAGTTCATTTTTATATAAGGTGGCCAGCTACTGGAGGGTGGCCAGTAGAGTGTCCCGTCAATGTATGGAAAAAATTTTTTTTTGATCTACAGATTCCCGAGAGGCATAAATTTTTTTGTAAATTTACACACATTCCGAAACAAGTAAAAAAAATTAAAATATATGTCATGTTTAGGGCTCTACTGCAGTGTAAAGATTTGATTTTTTTCTATTTTGCCGAATAAAATTATATACCAAAATATGTTAACATACAGGGTGGTCCAAACCTTGACGTCAAAAAATTTTTTTTAGATTCCTCACGTCATAAGCTATCAGTTCAAGTCATTTTTTACTACTTTAAAATTTTAAGTTTTTTTAATAGTAGTAGTAGTTTATTTGACCGACTACTCCGAAAAATCCTCATTATTAAGTATAACTTTTTTTTTGCTTTTACGAAGGTTTAAGGTCTAGGGCAGTCTTTACATTACCAAAAATCCTTGGGATACGTTTTATTTTTTTTATTTAAGTACATTAATTCTATTTTGATGCATTTTTAACGTAAAATTTTGAATTTTGTATTTTTTATCCTACTTGTATCAAAGTGAGGACGCAAATTTTTTTGTCAATAAATGCTTTATTTGTAGTAATACTTTCACAGAAAGAAAATATTAAAAAAACCCAATAGTTTTTTTTTATCAATATTTTTCTTCATTCCAGAATTTCTCAAAAAAAAAAATTTCAAAAATTCATAACTCGAAAACTACAAAAAATCGGCTAACATACATGGGGTATATTCTGATAGCCCATGACGTAGGGAACCTAAAAAAAAATTTTTGACGTCAAGGTTTGGACCACCCTGTATAATTATAGTATTTTTTTTTATAAAAATAAATTAAATAAAAAAATATAGGAAAAATATAATTAAAAAAAATCCATATTACATTAAATATTTTTTCTTCTCATTTTTAATTTTATAGCTTGTCTTAAATCTATTGTTGAGTACAGCGTACCCAGCATTGCCTGTCGGCAGCTCCAGTTGGCAGAGCTCGAACACACGTGGACCGGTCTACTGATGAGGAGGGCTGGAACGGCAGGAGGGCTTTTCTGATTAATAGGCAGGATCCATTTTTCTTCCTTTTATTGTTCCTCTCTGGGTGGAGGTCAGCTTGACACTGCTCCATACAAAATGCGTCGCGTATATATACATCACTGGCCGTGATTTTCAGCCAATCGTCAAAACATGTCGACCAATCACAAAGCAGCTTATTTCTGTTTCATGAAATCTAAGTCTGTTCCGCTCACTAATTTTACTGGTCCGAAAATGCTGCGTGCTGATTGGTGGACTTCACATTGTTCGATTTATACTAGCCTACTTTCGCTAAGTTCTAAATACATTTACCTAATTTTAATCAATCCATGCCGTAATGTTTACATTCATTGTTTGTAAATAAATCCTACACGTGGTTATCCATCGTTCACAACAAAAACACATGCGGTATTGTTTACATTCTAAACAATAGACGTTCGACTCTTTCTTTTGTTCTCAGTTAGCTGTAATGTTTTGGGTTAAAACCTTTATTTTAAACATTACGTTGGGTTATTGACCCAAGGGTCCATTGCATCATTTGAATAGGTAACTGACCTATATTTAACGGGTTATAAATTTACATATCTTACATTAATTAGGGTCTGGCGAGGTATCAAATGGTTCACACATAGTACAAAATGCAACATTCTAAATCTTATACGCTAAGTTCAGGCAAACAATATTAGCCAATAAACGACGAGAAAATGTTTCTAGGCTCTGTTCATACATTTTGCGTTCATGAAATTACTTATACGTTACTGATTACTTATATCTAACTTAATTACGTGAGGATCATTTATTTACAGGATTTATCTTATTCCTAGGCGTTCATCGTTCGTGACGTCGTGTCGCTAACATCTATATTGCATAAAAAATATCATTTTTTAATTTTCAGCTCAGGGAGCCGAATTAAAAAAGTTTTTATTTGAAAACTTCAAACGATGGTAGAGCCCTAAAGATTTAGTCTAAAATTTTTTTTATTATTTTTCCCGTATTCTACAATTTATTTAGAGGCTTTTGGTAGGTCTCGCGTAAAAAAGTCAAATTCGGGACACTCTAGTGGCCAGTTACAAGCAATTTACCCTACTTTATACGTTGATAATCTAGGCAAACACTACCTACACAGCGTTCGACCTATCCCGCCAGATCGGCGTGGGAACGTAGGGGGGATGTCACACGCTTTCCCACGCGTACGATTAGTGTGTTTCTAGAGATCTTACGTTACAGCGCGTTACTCGCGCTGCAAAATGGCGAACAAACAACTCATCGAATCGGCTTGGCGACATGAAGCTTCAACAAAGCTACATCGTCTTCAAATTCACTCTCTGAATCGGAAAACATTGTACAGGAGTGCACCTGGAAAACTTATAACGTTTGATGTCATTGTCAACACACGTCGTATACGTGGGACGAGTGTGCACACAATCTCTCTTACATTGCATTGCATACGTTGAGTACGTGGGACAAGTCTGTCCTTAGCTTTATTCCCGACTTTTCGATCACAAACGTTACAAGACGAAGGTTTGCAGCGTAATTTCGTAACTTTGCATAGATGTATAACTTTAATGTATTCTCTATTCTGTTTCTCTTCCTGGGTGCCCTGAAAATCAGCGACATGGTTGAGAATATTAGTCATCGTCATGAGACAAAATTATGTGCACTTTACATTGTAGTAACTCGACGAGTTTATTTGACATTGAAGTAGTTTTTACACAAATATTTATATAATTTAGTGATCTCTCATAGATATAAAAATAGTAAAGGAGCCAATTTTTGTAACAGGCAAAAATGGCCAGTTACTGAAGAGTGGCCAATTACTAGTGATTAATAGCGATGAAAATAACACGAAATATACATGTATCTTTCAAAGGCCCTGTATTTTTCAATAAAATACAGTATCATTCGTTACGGATCCTCGATTGAATCTTTCGCAAGTTTCAAGTTTTTTACGTGTAAAATACATTATAACATATGTTTATAATTATTATATTGTATTATCAGTTAGCTAAAGAGGTTGAAATGATCAATTACGACGAAATAAATTGGACTCATTAATCTATGCTCTATGTGACGTGAACGTGAAGTCGGGACAATTAGTGTCAAAAGCAGGCGGCAAGCGTCAGTTCTTTTTTTCAAAAGTTGCATGTAATTTATAAGAAAGATTCGAAACTTTCGAAAGAAATAAAATTAATTTTTCGACATTTTCATCGCTAGTGATTAACCAGTCAAAAAGGAAGATACCTGCGTCAGTTGGTAGCGTGTTGGAAGTCGCCTTTATCGAGCTGGCGTTGTTTCGGCTCGTAGACCATCATCGAAATGCGTTCAGGGCTCGTCTTGTTACGCTTGTCTGCAAATAATTAAGATATCATTACGAATTGTGCGTGATTAGTAGAAGGTCACTAGAAAGGAAACAAATACATAGAGAAATATGAACGCAGCATTTGGTAAATAAATAAAATAAACGTTTTTAGTGCATAGATGGTGCCTTTTTTAGGCTCTAGTGCGAGAAGTGGGTCATTTTATGTCAGGTCCAAAACTTCGGAGGGCCATCTGTACTAAAAATTGTACGCGACACGTGCAAAAAGGAAATTCGTAACTCGTGTCGATTTAAAACACGACCGAAGGGAGTGTTTAAAAACATCGCCACTCGTTTCGAATTTCATGTTTTTCGCACTTGTGTCGTAATGTACTATTTACCATCACTTGCTATTGTACCTGACGATTCAAAAATGCTTATTACTATTAATATTATCGGCCTCCGTAGCCTAGTAGGTAGGGACCCTGCCTACTAAGCTGGAGGTTCCGGGTTCAAATCCCGGCGACAGGATTATCTGTGTATTTATTTGTTTTATGTCGGTGGCTGTCTTCGTATTTACGTTTCTGTATGTATCTGTCTGTTAGTATTTGACAGGATTTGTATGTTATACTTGACAGATTTTTGTTATTTGATAATTAATTTAATTTAAGTATTCATAATACACAATGCTCAATTTATAATTTTTATTTTTATTTGGATTTTTAATGTCTATTTCCACCATTTTGTTTTTATTTTATTAGATTTTTATAATGTTTGCTTGCGACTATTAGGAATAAGCAATAATTGGTATGTGTATACCCAATTGCAATTTTTTATTTTGTATGCCTATCGGCGAAGCATATAGATCTATATAATTTAGTACCAACATTGTTACCTATGTTTACAAATAAATAACGCGGGCCGCGACGGCAGAGTGGCGGCCAAACGGGTTGGCGTCACGTCTGAAGTGGCTGTGTTGTTGCTGTAATAATGGCGACTATACAAGACTCACAGCGCAGACTGAGCCTGTGTCGGTGCGCTACTTCGAGCTGACGCGACGGCAGAGTGACGGCCAAACGGGTTGGCGTCACGTCTGAAGTGGCTGTGTTGTTGCTGTAACAATGGCGACTATACAAGACTCACAGCGCAGACTGAGCCTGTGTCGGTGCGCTACTTCGAGCTGACGCGACGGCAGAGTGACGGCCAAACGGGTTGGCGTCACGTCTGAAGTGGCTGTGTTGTTGCTGTAATAATGGCGACTATACAAGACTCACAGCGCAGACTGAGCCTGTGTCGGTGCGCTACTTCGAGCTGACGCGACGGCAGAGTGACGGCCAAACGGGTTGGCGTCACGTCTGAAGTGGCTGTGTTGTTGCTGTAACAATGGCGACTATACAAGACTCACAGCGCAGACTGAGCCTGTGTCGGTGCGCTACTTCGAGCTGACGCGACGGCAGAGTGACGGCCAAACGGGTTGGCGTCACGTCTGAAGTGGCTGTGTTGTTGCTGTAATAATGGCGACTATACAAGACTCACAGCGCAGACTGAGCCTGTGCCGGTGCGCTACTTCGAGCTGACGCGACGGCAGAGTGACGGCCAAACGGGTTGGCGTCACGTCTGCTGTGTTGTTGCTGTAATAATGGCGACTATACAAGACTCACAGCGCAGACTGAGCCTGTGCCGGTGCGCTACTTCGAGCTGACGCCGAACGAGCTGCGAAGCCGACGCAGGCCGCGACGGCAGAGTGACGGCCAAACGGGTTGGCGTCACGTCTGAAGTGGCCGTTTTGTTGCAATCTGTAATTGGAATGGATATTATTTGTACCGTAAAACTACACAGCTATTAAAATGCATAAAACAGTGTTTTTTTAAGTGGGACAGTATGGGGAAATCGAAAACTATAGAAGATACAGGGAAGCTGTCAAAGAAAACGTTAGATATAGTTTGGAGAAAACAATTTAGGCATAGTCAAAAATTTGGTCAAGTGTAAGTTGTACCTAAAAATTAATAATTATGATTTTATTTTTGCGCAGATCGACGTCATTTCATGCGTAGACAATTTTATTGTTTCGGATGAAAAAAATCTGAACAGCTGAAGTTAGTAAAATTTAGGAAAATAATTTCTCATAATGATGACTAAAAAACCAACACAGGTACAGTAAACAGTCCTTTAGAAATAACAATGTTCATAAAAGTTTATTCTTAACGATTAAACTGTACCCTTTTCTTCTTAATCGTCTTCTAACTTAACAAGCCGCTGTTCCTGTTGTTGTCTGTCCCTTTCGGTCTTAATAATATATGCGTAAGATCGAAAAGGATAACCAATACTTAGCGTCTTATTAACCCGGCGAGAGTGTGGTGAAAAAAAGTTAAACAAAAATAAACTCTAATTAGATTGACATAAGTCAAACGCAGGGTATGAGATACCCTGCCACACTCCCGGCGAGTTACAGTACCGGCCAATAATATATCACATTCGTGACTTTTTGTATGAGCGTGTATAGAGTAAGCGGCACATGTTCGCATGTAGATAGCATATTATTTTGGTACTTTTGCACAGTTTAATGATGAATACTGCAATTAAGTATTGTGAATTGCAATTGGAGACACAGCATATTGCTAAAATAGCTGTAGTAAAAAAAAAGAATTTTACTAAGAAATCCATGCCTTACGCAAAATCTCTTTATGAAAAAATCACTACATGATGACCAGTTTTTTCATCGCTAGTGTAAAGGCCTATGCCTAGACTATCTATAGTCGTGAGGTGGAAAGTGTGAAAAACACTTACAAAAATAAAAATAAATCTACTGAAAAAAACCTGTATGTGATATATTATTGGCCGGTACTGTAAGTAGGTTCAAAGTACATACCTCTATCAGCAAGCAGTATTTCTCTTCTCATAATCTCTCCATCTCTTATGACACGGCACGGTCGCTGCGGTTCTATAGTCGTTTTTTCATCAGATTGCATAGAAGAGTTGTGACTCAATGGTTCAACCTGTAAAATATAATAAAAATGTCTAAGCTCTGAAATGGAATTCGAGATCAAAAATGTAAACAATCTATGACAATGATATGACATTATAAAGTCAATGTTAAAATGACATTCCAGGGGTATAAAACTTTTTATTTTTTAACACCTTTATAAATTAACGTCGCATTTTGAGACGAGTTATTTATGAAATAAAACTATGAAAACGAATGAGACCACGAACCCTGAAAAGTGTTCGAAAAGTCGGAATGAAGTTAAAATTAGTTAATATACGCGAGTTTTTCCGTTTTATTTCATGTGTAATCCTCGCGGTAACCGAAGAAAATATAATGAGTTATTTATTTTATTTTATTCATTTGCACACTTACAAACTATCCTTACAGGTGCTAAACCTAAGACAATACTTAATGTTTAGGTGTAGATATGCGAAAGTCAAAGTATGTTCGATACACAAGTATCACAATCATTAATATATTTTTGGACATGACTATAAAAAACATACGGCTGAGTGTCCAAGGTTCCTGATTACAAAAATAATACCTAGAAAATTTGCTAGAATTATGTAAATAATCAACATAATCAATGTTTGAAAACCAATGTCGTGTTACTTTAATCTTTAAGATAGTCGGGGAACGAATTCCCATCTTCATCTATAGTTACAATCGAATCAATTTCTATAAAAAAATAAAAATGATTGATTTGTAGTTAAAAATACTAAAATCTGTTTTCATGTACTTTGTAATGCTAAATTTTAGGAGTTTTTATGGATTCATAAAAGAGTCATTTGGAGCACCATCTTGTTTTGATTTTTTTCAGTACATTATTATAACTGCGAACCAAATGTTTAAAACTTCTTATCATTGCCAGTAGTATAAATTAAACACCCTACATTTTATTCAAACTAGAGAAATATATGATTAAAAAAATAATGTATGATATTAAAAATTAGTAAAATATTTAAAAACTATACGTACTGTCAGTGACATGCATGTGCGCATTTTTTAAAAGTATTTCAATAATTTTAGATTACCCACCTCTCGCGATAATTTTTTTGTGGTGGTATCCCATTTGTTTACATTTTTGATCTCCAATTCGATTTCAGATCTTAGGACAAAATATTTCGAAAATCACGAAGGAAAAATAAGGTATACTCTTGGGTCGACCCATTCGTTTTTCGTCACGTTCCTAAATTTGTCCGATTCTGCTTTCGCCACCCATTCTTCTTTCGTCAAATTAGTCTGCAGTCATTGTCGTCTTTGACCATAATAAGTTTTTGACCTTTTTCTTATTTCGATTGAATCGTTTTTTGTCATTTCGTATTTGGTCATATTCTAAGTTGGTACCGACTTAAGACTATGAAAATATAAGTAACTAGAAAATTATGACGAGTTAAGAACGAGACGGATTAAGATAAAGACGAATAACAAATCTGACCGAAGATGAGAAAGACCATCAACGATAGTGACGAATAAAGAATGGGTGACGAAAGTTGAATCAGACAAATTTAGGAACGTGACGAAAAACGAACGAGACGACAAAAAGTATACCAAAAATAATGCTTTGTAAACACTGGGCCGGTCATTGTAGCAATTTTTGGGGATGGCCTATGTTCAGCAGTGGACGTCTTTCGGCTGATATGATGATGATAATGATGACGATGAAACACTTGCTGCGTGGCGACGGCAGTAAAAATACAATTTCGCATGGTAATAAAGGCGTGTTCAGATATTTTTGAGCGCTCCGGACGCTAAGATGTATATGATGGCGATGGCGTCTGTAAGTATTAAAAACATGCTAGTAAATTACCTTCATCTTCTTAGTAGGACTAGAATGCGGTCTATTCATAAAGTCGATGTGGTTGACGCCGCTCCTACTGCGGGCGATTGGCGAGAGCTTTCTGAATTCCGCCCGAGGCTCCAATTCCACCCTTTCGACAAAAATATAACTTTATTTAACCCTAAAATGTCAATAAAAAACATCCTGCGTTCTAGTTTCCTCGCCATTGTGTAGAGCAGAAAATTCTGTCTTAAAAAAATACAAAAAGTGGGTCGAAAACTATGTACCTACATTGCAAATTTAAGGGTTGATCATGACAATTTATACCAGTGGTGTTAGATGTTAAGGTAAGTTATTCTGACCACTATCTGTTAACCATTTGGACGCCAAGGATTGATATACGAGGGGCGTTCAATAAGTAATGAGAATGATAAGGACGCAAAGAACTTTTAACATATTTTACTTTATTTTTCAATATAGTCACCTTTCAAGAGTATACACTTATTATATCTTTTTTCTAAACATAAAATTCCCTTTTTAAAAAAATCTTCTTCTTGGCCCCTTAAAAAATCCTGTACCGCAGCGATCACGGCGTCATCATCATCAAATTTCTGACCTCTGAGGTGCTCTTTTAATCGCGGAAATAAATAAAAATCACTAGGAGCTAGGTCTGGTGAATATGGCGGATGCTCCATCAATTCAAAGCCAGCATCTTTGATGGCAGCCATCGCAACTCTTGACTTATGTGCTGGAGCGTTGTCCTGGTGAAACAAAACACCTTTGGAAAGTTTTCCTCGACGTTCCTCGCGTATAACATTACGCAGTTTTTTTATTTGTTCCGCATATAAATTCCCCGTAATTGTAGCTCCATGATCGAGGTATTCAATCATAACAACCCCTTGGCTATCCCAGAAAAGGGAGCCCATGACTTTGCCGGCGGATGGTAGTGCCTTGAATTTCTTCGGAGTCGGAGATGATGGCCTCTTCCAAGTCATAGACTGTTGTTTGGTTTCTGGGTCGTAATGGTGAAGCCACGTTTCATCCATTGTTACAAAACGAGCCAAAAATCGGTCAGGATCTTGCTGTAACAAGTCCAAACAGCTCTGTGAAACCCGCAATCTGGTTTGTTTCTGAGTGTCCGTAAGCATTCTGGGTACCCAGCGTGCTGATACCTTTTTCATCCCCAAATGGTCATGTATTATATTGTGAACGCTACCCACAGAAATATTTACTTCTTCAGCTATAAAACGAACAGTAACACGACGATCCGTTAAAATTATTTTCTCAATTTTTTTAATAATTTGTTCGGTCACTGCAGTGTTCGGCCGCCCTGAGCGTGGGTCGTCATTGGTGTTCGATCTTCCCCTTTTAAACTCGGCACACCACCGTGCAACCGTAGAATACGGAGGAGCGTGAACCCCTAATGTTTCACGCAAATCTACATTAACTTGCTCAGTAGTAAAATTTTTCAAGCAAAGGTTTTTAATCACCGCACGAACTTCAATTTTCTCCATTTTTACCATTTGATCCCGACACAACGAAAAAAATGCGTTCTAGTGACGAAAAAACAAACGACAGTCAAATTATTATTTTTAATTTTTTATAACAATTAAATGGGCTATGCCTGCCAGTACTTTTTTATTTCTTTGCTAAAGAGGTTATATGTCATTATCATTACTTATTGAACGCCCCTCGTATTGGCACCGCAGGTTGAACGCCAAAGACCGAAGTCGCGGACCACAGAGCAACATATACCTACATTACCTACACGCACGTGCGTAACGGTCTAATTCGGTTTTGACACTTTGGTGACATGACGTCCGAGTGACAGCTATTGTATTTGACGTGGCGTCGAGAAAATTAAGAATTAGAATATTATGTTATGACGTACTAAAATTATATTTCATGCAGGTTACCTACTCACGTTTAAGTCGATAAATGGTCGACATGCTTCGCTCCCTATATGAGGAGCTTTCTCAAGAGCCAATCGCCATTTTTTGACTTAAAAAAACCTGAGCAACACGCGTGTAATATAATTTTAGTAGGTATGAATAAGTCTCTCGAGAGTTTTGTATTTAAAATATTATAACGCGGTCTTTGGAGAGTTACAGGCAAAACATGTTATAATAGTAGTATGTGCAAATTGTGCAACAGTACTAGGGCTCTCGGTCGTGTCCGGGTTTCGTGTACCCGTTTCCGTGTACCCGTTTCTTTGCTACCGGGAAACGGGTTTCTTACCCGTTGGGAACGTGTAATTAGGAACCGTGTAATTAAGACACGGATACCCGTTCTGATCCGCCCTCAATGTGTAGTGGCATTGGCAATCTAAAACATAGGTTCATAAACATCGGTTTTATATTTGACCAAAGTATTGAACCGCATTTAACCACTAACAAAGAAAATTTCTAACTGCGTAATTCGTAAAAAACTTCGAATTTTTCGGTAGGTATTGTTTTGTTTCTGACTTTTTACTAAAAAAAACATAGGCTTTTCGAATATTCAATTGCAATGGATCCACAAGACTCAAGCTTGGAAACGTTTCTAACTTGGAAACGTTTCTAAGTGGAAACGTTTCTTGGCGTTTCGTGTCGTTCGGGTTCTTAGTACCGCCGGTGTTAAGGACACGTGTACACGTGTCTGCGGGTAACACGGGTACCGGTAGCCCTAAACAGTACCCACGGGTTCTTAAAATCGAAGGTCGAATTTTGTATTAATAGACCCGATAATTAGGTTTAAATGAATTAGGAATATAGGTTTGTTTATGATTGTGTCCTGCCTACCGGAAGCCAAGATAAGCCATAGTTTTCGAACCAATTATGTTTCTTAACTTTGCGGTTCAAACTCACTTCCGTAGATATGTATAATAAGAAGCAAGTTATAGCGAAAAGTTCGATAACAACCTAGATAAAGAACTTATTATTTTATTAAGTAACTTTTCGCTGTATGATTGCAAATTATGTACCTCCTACTATTATTTACTATGGATAAACCTTGAGATACCCTTAATTTTAGTGTCAACATCTAATGTATTCAATATTTTCTATAAGTAGCAACACAATCCTTTCGTATGTGGCTGTTAAAAAAGTATTATAAGTTAGTAGGGTAAATTGCTACTAACTGGCCACTCTCCAGTAACTGGACACCTAATATGAAAAGGAACTATATGTGCTTATAGTTAGAATTCAATTTAAAACGATGTGTCATGTCAATGTCAATCACTCTCCCTCTTCCAAAATGAATTCTAATTATAAGTACAGTCACAGTCTAAATCTAAATAGTTTTTTATACAATGTGGCCAGTTACTAGAGGGTGGCCAGTTACTAGAAATTTTCCCTAATCAAATCGCTCTCGACAGTGACAAGTAGACCTAAGTTAGTCTTTTGTCTCGAGATTGAAGCTAGCGTTCTCGATATTGTACCTTAGTTCTAGTCTAAATATAACTAGTTAAATACCTTGCAACTGGCACTGGTTCAACACTGGCTCGCCCAAACAGAGGAGACAACTTAGGCTTGTCACTCTCTATAGTGACTGTTGTGTCCACACTATCTGGTTTCACGGAGATCGGCTTCACGACTATGAGACGTTACTCTTTGGTCTCGATATTGTAGTTTGAGATCTCGATATTGTACCTTAGTTCTAGTCTAAGTATAAGTAATTAAATACCTCGCAACTGGAACTGGTTCAGCACTAGCTCGCCCAAACAGAGGAGACAACTTAGGCTTGTCACTTTCTATAGTGACTGTTGTATCCACACTATCCGGTTTTACGGAGATCGGCTTCACGACTATGAGACCTGGCTCAGATTCCTTGTTCTCGTAGTTTGGGTTATCGATGTTGTAGTTCGGGTTTTCGAACCCTGTAAGAGAAGAACTAATGAAGATTTTTTTTTACTAAGACCTGTATGTGTTCGGTTTTCTGGGTTAAACAAAAGAGTAACAGCCTTATTAAACAAAAGAGTAAACGTCTGCTAACTTGACAAGCCACTAAGTATTGTCTGTCTCTTTTGGTCTTATCAATACGTTCATAAGCAAAGCCCGTATGACGGGAGCAAAAATTGACTCTTCACTTGTGCTTAATGAAATATCGACTATTCTATCGACATCCATATGAACAATTTTTTAATTTGAATTTTATAGATTATAGTTATGTTTCCCTAGTAGTTACACTTCTTTTTCAGATATCAAATTATATACGAAACTTTTTTAGTGTGTTGACAAATTCTGATGTTTCTTATGAATACTTTCGCCTTGAGGATG
>JALPQI010020313.1:0-16980 GCA_025490895.1 Thaumatotibia leucotreta
ACTGTCTTTGTCGCACTAATATGAAAGACAGAGAGGGAAAACTACGATACGCTACTAAGCGTTGGCGATTGGCTAAGCATCCTGGCGTCAGACGATTTTGTCATTGCGCTTGCCATCCGCAGCGGAACCAAAGTAACCGATATAGTTCTCCGAATCGCTAACTTGATGTGGCAGTGGGCGGGACACGTTGCACGTAGAACCTTTGGGTCGGAAAGGTTCTCCACGTACCGGAAGGCGCGGCGTGCGTAGGCCCTCCTCAAGGTGGACTGATGACCTGGTGAAGGTCGCAGGAGTCCGCTGGATGCGCGTGGCACAGGACCGGTCATTGTGGCAGTCTTTGGGGGCGGCCTATGTTCTGCTATAGACGTCTTTCGGCTGAGATGGTGATGATGATGTGTCATACGAACTGACCACCGCGTTTCGACCACTCAATGAACATATAAATGGCGTACAGTCAAAGACAAAATAACGTGTACACAAAAATGTTCAAAAATATGTCCCAGTGCACTCTAATTCTGTGTAATAAGAACGTCGTAACATATTTATGAGCGGATTCTCTCGATACTTATTTTTGCACTTGACTGTACAGCGCTGAAAATCGCGCGTGCCCGTGGTACTTTGTCCGACAAGTTATAACGCAGAGCAATAATAATGAGAGACCGAAAAAGGAATTCCCTCTTGCACGTATGGTTATTTCTAAAACTTGTCGTATTCTTACGATGTAAGTTTTTATTCTGTTTTGTTGCAGGACGCTCTGTTACGGATAAAGGCTGTTTTAGTCGATGAAAAGAAACATATACGATTTGGAGATTGGAGCGCAGCTGATGTAAGGATAATTATATTATTATTTATTTTTACTGACATTTATTTCGTATGTCAAAATCAAATTAATAGTACATTGTGCATCAAGGGAGGTAAGCACGGAATTACTAACGAGAGTGTTAGAAGCCCGACGCCGTAGACGGAGACTCGAGTTAGTATTCCGCTTACCGACCGTGATGCATACAATGTTTTTCATCACACTTGCGTACAAAAAAAAGTTTTAAGAAAAAATATTATTCTATGACGTACTGACATTTCTATTACTCCCTAGGGAATTTCACTTTTCTATTACTCCCGCTACGCACGCAAGCAATGGCGCGCTTAGACAGCAAGTGTGATGAAAAAATAGTTATTTGTCTAACGCAAACAAGTAGTACTTTCTTTAGAACGTAGAACTCCTTTAATCATCCGATTTTGACTATAAATCGGTAAATATTTGTCTGTTTTATATTTTCAGATAGAAGTTTTGAATAAATACTTATTCATTACTTCGAAACCGGCGCTGTATCTCGTCAATCTGTCGGAGAAGGACTACATAAGAAAGAAGAACAAATGGTAAGCGAATTTTGCACAGATACTTACCGTTAAAGTTAATGAGCAAATTTATTTACATACCAATGAGATATTAAAACAATTTAACTTAAAATTAACAAATACTCAACACACACTTTTTAATCAAAAAGCCCACTCCGTGTAGTGGATGTAAAGGATGACCACCGGATGTAAAGGTGCCCATCACACTGGCAGCATTTGCCTGGTTGAACTGCGATATTAAATAAATATAATTTTATTGATTTGTCAGCCTCCGTAGCCTAGTTGGTAGTGACCCTGCCTACGAAGTTGGAGGTTCCGGGTTCGAATCCCGGCGAGAGCATTATTTGTGTATTTATTTATCACAAATATTTGTTCCTTGGTCATGGCTGTCTATGTATTTAAGTATCTGTATGTATCTATCTATTATATATATCGTCGCCTGGTACCCACATCACAAGCCTTACTTGAGCTTACCGTGGGACTAGGTCGATTTGTGTAAGATATCCCAAGATATTTATATTTATTTATTTATTGATATTAAATGTAGGTATATAATTTTATTGTTCTGTCGACGTCACCCATGGTGTCAGAAGATTTCCGATGCCAAGAAAAGATACTGTTTAAATTTTGTGAAGTATGTTTTATTCTTAACCTGCGAGCTTTGCTGGTGGTAGGACCCCGTGCAGGGTCCGCCCGGATAGCTACCACCGTCTTAGCCGTTAACCTGCCGCTAAATAGCAGTGTTTGCACTGTTGTGTTTTGGTTTGGGTGTAAGATCGCCGGTGTAATTACTGGCTTAGATAGAGGCAATCCATCTAAGTCCTCAGGGTAGGCAGCGCATAGGTGATTTTCTGATCGCTATGTCCATGGGCCTCAGTTCCTGCTTTCCATCAGGTGGGCTGAGAGCTCAGTTGTCTAAAGAAAGAAAGAAAGAAAGAAAATTTACTTTATTAGCACAATACACTTATAATAACTATAAATAACAACATAATAATAAAAACAGATTGCGCTAAATGGACTCAGCTTTGGTGTCACGAAATGAGCCACAGGGCACATTTCGCGACGCCGATTTTCAGTGAAACGTGGACTAGGGGGCGCTAATACAAACTATACATACAATTAGAACAAGACAACAAAGTTAACACTAATATAAATGAAAACATCGAGATCAAGCCTTATCAATATCATGCGCCTGTGTTTGTGTGCGCGTGTATGTGTAGGTGTGTGAAGTGACTGATGTGTGTGTGTGCAAGAGACAGATTTTACGAGAAGAGAGGTGGAGGGGCATGTGCACGGCTGCCTAGGACGCGTATTTCTGCTTAGCCAATAAAAACTTCTTCAGGCTTATTTTAAATTTCGATACAGTCCTATCTACCTTCATCGAATAAAAAAAAACAAAAGAAATAACTAAAATGAATTTTGTAGGTTACCCAAACTGAAGGAATGGATCGACAAGAACGACCCCGGCGCCCCTCTCATCCCCTTCTCCGGGGTGCTGGAGACCAAGCTCATGGACATGGACCCCGCCGAGAGGCAGGCCTTCCTCAAGGAACATGGCATCACCAGGTTTGACTTTTGATATACTGACTAACGCACTTATTCATTTATAAATGTCGCCTAACTAAGCAAGCCGATAAGACGTGGGTGCGAATCTTACCTCAGCGTTGGTAAGCTTCGGTATTTTGCTTTGGTACGAGTATATGACACCTAATATTTAAATTTATACACATAGTAGTGATACTACTTAAAAAAACCTCCAAGAGCATGTTGGGCCATGCTCATTATAGGGTTCCGTAGTTATTCGAAAATGGGTGGGCCGATTATGTTCAAAATACTTTTATTTTAAAGTATTCTATAAGCCCGCTATTCATGATTTTTTCATATTTTTTTGACCCATGGATCATAAGTTAGAGGGCACAATTTTTTTTATTCTGGAGCGGTTATCTCTGAAAATATAATGTTTAGAAAAAAACTTTCTTCTACGACCCTTACTCTTTTTAAGAGACCTATTTAATGATACCCCACCCCATACTATAGGATTAAATAAAAAAATCATCCCGACTTCACCAGTTAGGGAGGAAGCCGAAATAAAATATCTAGTTTTTATTCTACCACTTTGTTGACAATGGCATGATTAATATGTATACGTGTACCGAATTACAGCTTTCTAGTAGTAACGGCCACTGAGCTATGCTGCGGACAGACGGACATGGCGAAACTATAAGGGTTCCTTGTTTACTACGGAACCCTAAAAATACACTACTCAAAAAAAATAGTAAAACAATTGAGTTGTTCCGCAAAAATATGGTCACATTTGAGTCATTTATTTATTCACTACATTTTTTGCAATTAGTACATTATTTAGATGTGTGATCTAATCATTCGCCTCAACTCTGGTGAAATTAGCTATAATTATTTGTATATTGTTTCAGTGCACTGGATAAAATCATCGTGTCCGGTTACAAAGCTCTGCAGCTAGAATACTTCTTCACTGCCGGCGCTGATGAAGTCAAAGCTTGGATCATACAGGTAAATGAACCCTCAACAAACAATCTTGTGCGACATTAAACTTGGGTATTACCTTGTGGATTTGATAACGCTTTTTACAGTTACTCAACTGGTTTATATCGTTCACGGACAAGCAAAACTCGCTATAAAAACTGTCACTACTCTTAGCAACCTCTTATGTCAGTGTTAAATCAGAACTGAGATAGGAGCTTTATTTCAAGTAGGTATTTGTTACTTAGTGAGTTTTGCTTGTCAGCCGACAATAAATTCTATATTCCATATCTAACTCTAACCCAGCACTTTGTTTTTGGACCCTTAGTTAAATAGATAAAAAAAACGCAAAGGATTAATCATGTATGTAATCTGGTTGATAAATAAAAGCCGCCCTACCAGTAATGGGTCGTTCCCGATCATTTCCCAATCTTAGGCACTGGTCTCACCGCGAGCTACTGAGCTATGAACTATCGGCTATAAACACGAACAAAAGATACGCACTCCCGTGTAAATAAAAGAGACTCGGCGATACTCGCCCGGCGGTGATAGCTGATAGCTGGGCGAGTATCGAGTCTCCTTTATTTACACGAGAATGCGTATCTTTTGTTCGTGTTTATAGCCGATAGTTCATAGCTTAGTAGCTCGCGGTGAGACCAGTGCCTTACTATAGGGAAAGTTTCCATTTGGGAATATTCCCCATACTGGGTAAGTTACCGGGAACGACCCATCACTACGCCCAACCTCTAATTGTAAAATAATACACCTTCTTTACAGGCAATATATTAAAAAAAACCGAGGTCTTCATTAATTTTTCGTTATTCTTATTATTGATTGTTATTCTTGTTTTTTTTTATATTTGAAAATTGATGTAATTCGGATTTTGATTTTTATTTAGTATATTTTATTTGTATATTTGATCATTGACATGTGTTTTTTACATTAACTCTTAAATGCATGAATTTTTCTTTTCGTTCCAAAAACAAAATGTGCATACCTAATGGCGTCGCAAGCACGAGAAAAATAGGAAAAAAAATCTGTGGACATATTTTGGGTGGAATTTGTACTACTAATCAAATTTTCGATACATCATACATTATACATTTTTTGTAAAATCGTGCACCATAAAACATACAAATATTATTGACTTTTATATGGAAAAGTATATTAAATTCAGTAATTGTAAAATCGTTATGGTATGAATTACGAAATTCCAATAAAAAATAATTTCTTACTTAGTTTAAAATCGCTAAACGCACGCAACGAAAACAAATTTTCCTTATAATCCATCTTGCTTATAAATACATGTAAGTTTTTTTAATACAGTTACGCCAACAAATCAGTAATAAGTTTGAAAGTTCATTGAATTTCCTTGCAAAATTAACCTTAAGAACATAATATTCGTATCTAGTTTTCAAACACCAACTACGTTTTGGTTATGTACGATACATCGTACACCATGCATTTAAGGGTTAAAGAGATTGAATTTGAATAACTCTACGAGCAACTTCTATTACTTATTGTACCATCGTTCCTCCATTACAGAAAGGTACAAAAGCGCCACAGGCCGCGGGTCGCATCCACACCGATTTCGAGAAAGGCTTCATCATGGCCGAAGTGATGCACTATAAGGACTTCAAGGAGGAAGGCTCCGAAGCCGCTTGCAAGTCTGCCGGCAAATACCGACAACAAGGTACTACAGTCGTGGCCAGATAATTAGGAACAAGATTTTTTTTCTCATACAATTGCCTGCAAACAGGGCTTTGCAACTTTGATCATAATTTAAAAAATATGTAACCATTTTTCTTTATTAATATCAGAACTTATCCATGATTAAATAAGATATACTGAGACGTATTGCAAAGTTATAAAAAATACCTAACTTGAAAATTATGGATGACGCCATAGACACTTCAACTTAATTAGGAACGATTTCATACATTTTGTTCTTAATTAGGTTGAAGTGTTTATGGGGTCATCCATATTTTTCAAGATAGGTATTTTATGGTACTTTGCAATATGTTCCAGTATACCTTATTTAATCATAGATAAGTTCTGATATTCATAAACAAAAACGGTCAACTATTTCTTAAATTACTTTCAAATTTTTAAAGCCTTGTTTGCAGGCAGTTGTATGGAGAAAAAAATCTTGTTCCTAATTATCTGGCCACGACTGTATATTATAATTTCATAATATAAATAAATAAAAAAATATCTTGGGACATCTTACACGGATCGACCAAGTTCGACGATAAGGTCAATTAGGGCTTGTGACGTGGATAACCAAGCGACGATATATTAAGGGTCCATGAAAAAAGCGTGTCCAGTGCTTAAATAATTCATACCTTATTCTGTTAAAAGTAAGGTGGTTTTTCCTTCTGTAATTTGAATTGACTAGACATGTTCTTTCCATGGATCCTTCATATATAATGGATAGATATATGTAGATATTTAACCTTTTGACCGCCAAAGACGGCAAATGACGTCTTTATAAAATTCTGCCACTCACGCCAATGATGGCATTTGACGTAATTTTTTTTATGAAAATCTATTAAAAAACTGCTTATTTTTATGTTCGCATTATTTCGTCGCAAATCTATTTTTTACCCCAACGGCGTCAGTGGCACGGTAGATTGTTTCGCGGCTTGGCGTTCAAAAGGTTAAATACGTAAACAGCCATGACCAAGGAACAAATATTTTTAATAAATAAATACACAAAACTGCCCTCACCGGGATTCGAACCCGGAAACTCCAGCTTCGTAGGCAGGGTATGGTAGCACTACATTCACTACCAACGAAGATATGGAGGCTGACAAAATATAATCTAGTAAACCCAATTTTGCAGAAATATCAGCGTGTTTTTTTTTATATAAGTATCCCCCTGAGTTACAGAATCTATCACTGAAGGACTACCTGATAAGTACTAACATATTTTAACTAAAGTGGATATTTAATCTATTTCGTTACCTCTCCAGGTCGTAACTACGTGGTAGAGGATGGTGACATCATCTTCTTCAAATTCAACGCCGGCGCCGGTCTGAAGGACGCCAAGAAGAAATGACGTGACAAAGTGATGCTTCTGTTAGTACACTTTCTGTACTTGAACCTGGTTCTCTATTCTCTTATGCATGTTGCGTAAACGTTTTAAGATTTTTATATTTACAAATTAAGTTTTCAATAAGTAAATCCACTTCATATTTATATTGATTGTCTGTAATAATACTAATGTAATAAAGCTTGTTGAAGTTTGTAATTTGACAAGCTTTTATTTCGTCCTCTGAGGGCATTTCAGCGTCTGATGATAATAGACATATTATTTCGAACAATGACGCACATTTGTCTGATCTCGGATTATCATGGCTGCCTAGTTCTGACAAGTAGTAACTGGCCACTTCATAATAAAAATTAACTCTATTCGCTTATAATCAAAATTTTCTATAGAATAAGGTTTCAATAACTGGCCAGTCTTCAATAATTGGCCACTTTATTTTAAAATGAATTCTGTTAACAGGTAAACAGAGTTTGGTTTTAACCGTTTCAATGCGGATGACACGCCCGGCGTGTCATGAATGTTTTTAATGAATGGCGTATGACACGATAGGTGTGTCATCATATTCTATGGCGTAAGGCACGCTTGGCGTATCATAAAAAAATTGCCATAGATAAAAGTTATTAAAAATGAAACACGCAACGAATCGGTTATATACGGTGGCCATAACATGATAGAAAATCGATCCACGCGTCTTCGAGTAATCGGGGAACATACATAAAAAAAAGGTTTCGTCGAAATGTAAACCTCCTCCTTCCGTTGGAGTCGGTTAAATATACGGCCTTTTTTAAACATTTTTCCTAGTAAGTCTTCCTGTCTATGAATAAACGCCGAGGCCTCAAAATCCAGTACCTACATGTATACCGATGAGTCATGTTCGAAACCACGCGTTTCTTTCTTGTGGGAAAACTTCGTATAGCTCCCAATCATTATTACAATAAGTCAATAAAATGAAATAGTTACTGTTTCAACGTCCGTATTTATTTATGCAAATATATAAGAATAAGAACGAGTATTATCTACTAATCTAACTAATTTACTTACGTTACAACCCACTGACCACATAAATAAAATGTATAATAATTAACAACTTTGAGTCCCAATGAAATACAACATTTATAAAACCTCTACAAACTCTTCGATACGTAACACTTTCCCCTGTGATTTATCAGTCTCGGGTTCCATCCTCGCCTCATCAAACATTCGTTCCATGATCATTTTGATCTGCTTCAAAAACCTCTTCAAGTTGATATGAGACAGTATCCCTTGCTCTGTAACTGGTGCCAATTTCTCTCTATCCTTTTCGGATTTCTTCAGCACTTCATTTACGATGTACGATAAGGCTTGGGTAACTGTTTCTTCCAATTCCTGAAAATATGTTCCAATTAAAATATACCTAGTACCTACATACAGGAATTTTCCGTAGCTACCTCTAGATAGATAGCTTTTGATTATCATTTTTCATAAATATCATAATCAATATCTATTCCGACTATTATGAGACTTGTAGTGCGCAGTGGGCAATGCTACATTGTTTTAAGGTTTTAGATACATCATAACATAAAATTTATTATCTTTCGGTATGTTAATTACATAGAATATTTTAAATTAGTTATAAAAATATTAACTTACTTGAAAATCATCATATAATGAGTTCAGCGCCAGCATTTCCTCAATCAATTTAATTTTAAATGTATCCGGCGAAGTGTGTTTCAAGATATAAATGATGAGATTACCAACTGCGGTTACAGTGCTGCTCGCTCTGAAACATAAAACAAACAACGATTTTAATATTTTTGTTATATTTCGAATAATTTCGTTTTACCTCTATACCAGTAATTGGAGTTCGAGGCCAACGAAACTACGACAGATGCGTTATTGTCAAATCTGTCAAAGTCTCTTATGTCATTGTCAAATAAAGTTTTCAGGTTTCCACAACCTTTTTGTTATTTAATTAATTTATTTAAAATAATTCCTAATAAAAACATTATATACCTCCGTAATGTTTGTACGCCTTTTTGTTTAATATGGCTGTCACAACTAGGATTTTCTTAAAAACACGTAAATACCTAAAAACTTTTCTTTTCTCTTAACTTACATAGAAATGACAAAATTTTCTTGTAAAGAACTTAAAATGATAGGAGCCAACGTTTCAAAGCCTATTTTAAATAGAAGTTGAATTACCAGTAAACACAAACGACAGCGTGCCATATTTATTAAGGCAGTAGGTATGGTTAAATTACTAAGCCCCCTGCCTTATTACTGGTTAAAATTATGGAAAAGAAATTTGGAAATGTAAAATGAAAAATGAAAGCATTTTTTGTATTATTTTTTTTTGTCTTCTTCATTACTTATCCTCCTGAGTGGTAACTTTTTCAAAGCTGGTTCCATAGTAAAACTTGGCTGTCTGTAATCATGAGTAGATCCTGAAAATACGATTTTGTATCATTGTGTTTTATAACATTTCACCCGGTATATTTGATTTGGAATTAAATTTTTTGATGATGGGGTGGATAGCGAAGCTAAACATGGCTGAACCAAGTGGGTCACCTTGTTAACAACCTACGGAAGAAAACAAAACGTTAGATCTGTATGATAATTTAAATGGAGAAATACAGAACTGCCAAAGAAATTTCTAGGTCAACGGAATTTTACGAATACGAAATGTGAACATAAAGCACGTTACAGTATATTATTCTGCAATTTTCTAAACGTATCCAAAAATAGGGTTTTAATTTATATGTAGTTAAATTGCTGTACCAAATGTTATTAACACCTGAGGTGATACCAGCGCAATACCAATTTTGTTACTAATAATTGCGGATAATTAAGTTTTTATTAAAATATCTCATATTTACGTGAAAATAAGTAAATAATATTGTTTCATTAAATTAAAGAATTAAAATTACCAATAAATAAGATATCTCAACGACTGTTTTTAGAAAATAAGGATTTACTATTGTAAGAACATTTCATTGCTGTGGCAATATTTTCGTAGATTCTTTGGCCTCGAACTCCAATTAGTGGTTTAAACGAAACGACAAAATAAATACCTACTGGCCACGTCAGACTCAGAAACGCTGTAGTCATTATATTAAATTTATTGATACAAGCTCACTTGAATTTTTTCTATTGCATAGTAAGTGTTTTATCTACGGAAATATATACTGTTAATAAATTCTTTAATTCGGAATATTACCGTTAAGTTCCATAATAAAATCTGTCGCTTCGTTTGTTTTACTATTTCAACTTTATTTGTGTTATATATACAATGTGCCCATGAGGAAAGGGAAAAAATTCAATAGGGTATTTCTGACCAAATTTGAAGTTAAAAGTGTCATATTAAGTTTTCTGGATTCAGTCTATTTTAAGAGAAAATTTGATTTTTTCTTAAAACCGTTTAAGATCGTTACGCTATGATAAACGCATTTTAGGAAACGATTTTGTCACCATGTTGTCTTAGTCTTGTCACACTTATTTGACAGACATCAAATTCACAAAAAATATCATTAATTACCTAGCAAATGTAAAAAAAAACCGTAAAGTGCATTTTTTGCGATAGTTTGATTCATAAAATCCTTTATTTGTGTGTCAGGGCATTCAAAACATAAAAAAAAACTAAAATAAAAAAAAGTTCCAGAATTCATTTAACATTTTTTGCTTCTTTTAGTCTCAGCAATATACTGTTAGAATTTTTCTCTTTCCTCGTAGGCACCTTGTATACTAGCGACACGACAATACTAGTATCAAAATTCTTCCTCTTGAATCATTCTATCTATTAAAAAAGTCGCGTAGTTTTAAACATTTCAGCATACACAGGGAAACAGGGATATAGTCACAGAGAAAGTGACTTTGTTTTATACTATGTGATTGTTGGATTTACGGGAGTATACTCACCGAGATACAGCTTCTCTCGCTTGTATAATCTCGTGGACACACGCGATCAACCTGCCGTGGGTGTCCTTCATGAGGTACTCTAGGGGATCGCAGTCTCCCGGCGGGAGCGACCCGTATTGCACGAGAAGTCTTTTCTGAACCAGGGTAAATTGGCTTTGAAGTACGTTTAACTCGTCCTGTAAAAAAAAAGTTGAGGTCGTAGAACGTTGAATATCTTCTAAAGGTGCGTTCAGACCAAGCGAACATTCGCTATTCTAACCTCCCACTCTACGAAATTCGATCGATACACAAAACGTGATTGGTTGATTTTGTAGAGCGGGGGATAGAATGCTCTTTTGGTCTGAATGCACCTTAAGACCTTATACTTTATAACAATAGCCAAGATGTAGGTATATCCAATACTTGTCGTTGAAATTTGTACCTACTCGGCAGGAAATAGAGTTGATACCAGTTTGTCCGTATATTTTACGAGTTATAACCAGAGATCGGACAAATGTGCGTCATTGCTCGCAATAATATGGATATGACTCCAAAGTTGATTGAAAAATTAATCATTTTCAGAAAATTACCTATTTGACACCGCTAACTATAAAAACCTTTGTAAATAGTCACCTCAAAGGTTCTAAATCAAATTTCAATAAATTATTCATTTAATCAAATTTTGAGTCATATCCATATTATTGCGAACAATGACGCACATTTGTCCGATCTCTGGTTATAACACATGCAACTCTGGAAGCTTATAATGGTCCCGTTTTATCAATTTATCGTGCTGCCCGTCAGTTTCGCATTTACATACTTGTTAGAACCTGACGGCAACAACGACAAACGATTAAACACGCGACCATCATAAGCCTACTGTTATATTTACAATTTACTACATGACCATGGGCCTTATGCTGAGTTTACACGTGCAAGTTTTGAGACGCAACTATGGGCAAGAGTATGGCATATGTCTGCATTTCTTTCTCGCAAATACCTTTATTTTAAAACTTGCAGCAAGAATTTGCAGGTGTAAACTTGGCTTTACGAGGATAATATGTGCCATTGATTGTCTAACATGTCGTCTCATAAGTTCTTACCTCTGAACTTTTTAACTTTATTCTTTCTTTTGCATGAACTTCGATGCTTTTCAACAATTTCACAACAACTTGCTTACTCAAGTCAGAGTCAAATTTAAAATTGAACCGAAAGTCTGTTTTATCCATCCTAGTGTAATGGTCTGTTAATTTTATAATCATATGATCTAATATCGCGATAATATCCGAAAATTCTTTCGCTTCTACTGAATATTGTTGTTCCGCGGCCTTAACTGTCACGTATCTTTTCGTGTTACTGTATTTGAAAGTCATTGTATCAGCTGATTTTCCATGTTCATCCATTTCTTCCTCTGAAAAATCTGTTGGTAAAGCACGTATTATTAGATAATACCTTGGAAATTATTCGTTAATTGCGTCTTTGTATGTATTAAGTAGATTTGGGCCATGTTTTCAAGCATTTTGAATATTCTTTAAAGTGTAGTTGTTTCAAACTGAGCTTATAGCATCTTCCTTGGGCAATATACAAGCTGTTTTATATACATCACATGCTCCATAATATTTTATTATGTGTAAATCATACTAAGTCACTTTTACTATTGGACCGAAATCAAAATCGCGTAAAAAGAACTCTACCATACGAATGTCAAGATCACAACCAGAAAGTATGAAACAGTCAAGATTTCTTTCGCGATTTTGGGTTATAAAAAGTATCTCATAGTAAAAGCTACTCAGTGTGACTTTTGTCCATACGAGGTATTGACATCACATCATCATGTGGCTTATTATTATACACCCTGTATTTAGTGACCGTATCTACATTAGAGATTACTAGAGTTAGAAGTGTTAGAACAACTTACCCGTAAATATCTCATTAAAGTTAATACAAGGTTTGTTAACAGTCAAATACAGGACAATGTTGTTTTCTTCAACATCTCCACTAGGCGCGCAATACAAACTCGCAGGTAACAGCACTTTCTTCGTCAATACTTCTATCTTTCCTCTAGCATCCGTAACTGCGAGCATGATTCGAACGAAGGTATCCGCTATGTCCGCGTCACTTGACATAAATACCTGAGTTTCCACGATTTCAGTGCCATTTATATTATCTAAGCATATCACAGCTTCTGAGCACGCAAAAGGTGGAGAACAAACAAAAGTAATCTGAATATTTTGTACCATCTTTGGATCTTCACAAGTTATTATAAGGACCACTGGGCAAAGGTGTAACGCGTCGCCCTCTTGAGTGAATTCTTGGAACAAATTTTGAACTGGTTTCCCGGCATCCACTTTTATGCTTATAATTTTGTCTATTGTGGGATATTGGTCGTTTATTTCTGAAACACATCAAAACACAGCTAATAATAATTACTGACCCGAGCGAACGATGGTTACCGACATAGCATATCGGGTAAGCATGAAGCTGTAGTGGCAATGGGCAGGGCACATTTCTCGAAGAACCTATGGCCGTTGGGGCAAGAAGGTACTCGTGGAGACCACGTACTGGCAAACGCAGCGTGGGACGTCCACCCGCAAGGTGGTCAGACGACCTGGTTAGAGTTGCGAGGACTCGGTGGATGCAGGTCGCATCTATCCGGCCAAAGTGGAAGTCTATTGAGGAGGCCTATGTCCAACAGTGGACGTCCTATGGCTGAAATGATGATGATGATGACCCATTGACATGGACTCTACAAGAAAACCTATACATATTACATAGTCGTATGATCTCGCTGACAAAATGCACAAAAATGATGTCTTTACCGACCTGTCTATATCCCTACCGCAATATTACAAGGTTCTATATTCTTTTCTCTACTTTAAATATGAAATTCTAGATTGAATTACCCCGAAAATTATTATTGCACAAAACTAAAGTAAAGTAGTAGATTATTGAAAATTGTATACCATCTTTACTTTCCAAAATTCTATGCAGCGACTCTTCAACAACTTCCAACTCAGCTTGTACTGCCTCGGGATCCATAAGGTCGTTTATCATGGACCCAGCATTTGCATTCAAGTCGGGCTCTGTCCCCATATAGCTGACTTGAACGGTTCCATCCTTGGACAGCGTGACAACGCCACCTGGTAGCGACTTTAGGAAACAACGCGATATCGAGATCGTGTAATGGGGTAGATCGCAGGACCATAGTAAAGTAGTGTTTTCGTATACGAAAAGCTTCGAGTCTTCAGAAGCGACCAATACTAATAACCGGGATCCTGGTTCTGAAAATATTTTAGATTTGTTGTGGAATTACTTGGCAGTATGCATAAAAGGCTACGTTGCAATATTGTGAACCTTTAGTAGAATAGTACATTACTACCGAGGCCGGGAAGTGACTGGTTGCCGGCCGAATATATGTAGACGGCCGAGCGAAGCGAGGCCGGATAGTATTCGGACGGCAAGCCGTCACTTCATGGCCGAGGTATGTATAATGCTTTTCTCAAACATGCAATGAAATGAAACAAAAAATGTATCTTCTTTCTAAGAAATTATAAGTCAACTACATAACTAAGTCTTTGAAACACAACAGAAGTCAAAATACGACACCGACACCTCATTTTTTTTTTAAGATTGACCTGTTTGAAAGTTGCAAATTTTTAATTTAAAAAAGCGGTATTAGACGACGCGGTCGGTTGGGTCCAATTTATCGCATGCAGTGATCGGGTCCGACGGATCGCGCCGTATAATACTGCTTTTTAAATATTATTTTGAATAGTTATTGTACATTTATTTGAAATGATATAATTTAAATACCTGAAAAATAAATGATTGGCAAATTTTTGCAGTTATAACTATAACTGCAAAAATTTGCCAATCATTTTTTTTATACTAATATTACTTACAGATAATTATTGGCTAAAAGCCAAGATGCCAGGTCACAACCCTATGTCAAATGAAAATTAAAAAAGAGGTACTTGCCGGCCTAGGCCGGCAACGAGGTACTTCCCGGCCACTTTTTAGGCACGTAACTACAACATTTCATTGCATGTTTGAGAAAATAATATTTGTTGGACAATTACGCAAATTTACCTAGTCCCACGGTAAGCACAATTATCTAAGCCTTTGGTGGTGGGTATTAAGCGACGATATATACAGGGTGGCCCATTCAAATCGGTCAGTATGGGAAAGTATGAAACTATAAGACATACGAAGATTTGTTCTTAGGAACCATGTCACCGATTTTGATAAAAAGAAAAACTGCGTTACTAAATATGACAAAAAAAAACTTTTTTTCTTAAGATTTACACAATAAACACCTAGTAAAATAATTTTAAGTACGTGAAAATAATGAATTCCATTCATTTTAGACATCATGTTTCTTAGAGACATTTACTGCTTAAAACTTGGACAAACGATATCTGAATAGAAACAGTGTAAGTAATTTTTTTCAAAACAGGCGGGTTCGATTCCCTGGGTTTTTTTCAAATGCATGAATGCAGTTTTTCTTTTTATCAAAATCGGTGACATGGTTCCTAAGAACAAATCTTCTTATGTCTTATAGTTTCGGACTTTTCCATACTGACCGATTTGAATGGGCCACCCTGTATATTAGATAGATAGGCTTCTAGAACAGTAAGTAATAATTTATGAGTAACTTTGCGCCTGATATATATTTGACCTTATTAGTCATCCTAAACTTTTTACAATGTTGTGCAACAAGGGTTATTAGCCTGTGATTTATCCGAAGTCAATTCAACTTACCGTAATACCAACCGATGAGATACGCGGTGAAACAAATGGGCATGTAATCAAACTTGATCATATATTTCATGAGCCCATTGTCTTGAAAGCAGTACAGATGTCTTTCGCCCAGGGCAATAATACTTGAGAAGTTGCTGCTTGTCTGAAGGTAAATGGCATTTGTTTAAAGCATCTACTCGATAACAGATGTCGCTGTTACGTATGGAGCAGCAATTTGTCGGGTTACGCTGAACGAGTAAATTCCCGGGCAACAGGAAATTCCTGCATGAAGCAGTTAACTCAGTGTACCTAGTGTAAACATGCCTAGCCCGAGACAAAAGCAAAAAAGGCTGTTTGCCTCGAGCCAGGCACGTCTTCTCGTCATTCATCGCATTTATTAGTGTGGACCTGAATATTAATTAATTAATAAGAGTCTGGGAGTTGTAGCCTTTTTCACTAGGGTCACAGAAATGTAGTTTCAGATTTTCGATCGTTTTTATTAAAAGGTAATTCTAACCTGGATAGCTTGTAGCGACGATACTTCCTCGCCCGCATTATAGACCCATTGCGGCACGCTCTTTTTATTCTGCCTCGTATTCAGCTCGCTTAGCTCTCGCAACTGCTGATAGCTTTAAAGGGGATACATCAAGCGGTTAGCGGATGAATCGCCATAAAGTTGTGAATACGACCTTCTTTTAGTACCTAACTTTAGAATTATAGAAAAAATGCGTGATGAATGCGCACGTTGTAGCTTTATTAGGTAAGTATATCTCGCAAATATAAGTGCAACTCATAGGTAGGTATCTACAACAAAGCGTTGCGGCCCGCGAAAATCAAGTGTATTAATAGAAGGGCGATACAGGGCCAAATGCAAGATCGAATAGTTACAAACGATAGCCTTCTAACCGTACCTGGATGCCATATGTACCCATTAACACGTTCGACGTCGGTGACACAGCGTCTGTGATCAAAAAATTCTGACTCTTATGCCAGTGACACACATACGTGATCAAAATAACCTTATTCCGGTGCCACTAGCATAAATCAAGTTCTTACTCCTGTGCCAGTGGCATCGAAGTACGAACATTTTTGACACAAGTGTTGTGTCGCCGGCATGAAGTACAATCATTTCGGTCACACATGCGTGTCACTGGCTTTTCGGTGTTCTAGATGAGGCCCTTGGCTTTTCTATCCGGATTTATAATTGAGATTTAGATCACCACTTTACCTACAATTAAGTGAAGCGAAATGTAGATACTTACCTGAATATTTCTAACACCCACGTCGATTTGCAAATAACAAAGGAATCGCTGCTCGCCACATAGCATACCGGGCCAGGAATGATAACATCATTAAACATGCACATGAAGAGAAACGTGTCTTGGTCAAAGAAACTCAACGTGCCGTCTAAAGATTGTACACATATGAAGTCTCTCGACTTTATGCTGCCGAAGGGACCT
>JALPQI010020314.1:0-14053 GCA_025490895.1 Thaumatotibia leucotreta
GACTAAGTGGGGAATACTCAAACGTAACGTTCGTTATGAAATTGATCGCAATCAATGGAATAATCGGTGCAATGTGTATGGCAAAGAAACCGGTGATTTATACTGAATCATAGCACGTGCCTTTGTAGTTACTGAGCTATAATAATAATAATAATAAATAATAAAGCCTTTATTTTTCCCAAGTAATTACATAAATAGTATTTATAATCTTTACACTTTTAATTTAATTATTATGTACCTATCTGTTTATGACTATACTAGGGACCCCTCTTGGGTATAGGCCTCCTCTAGTTCTTTCCATTTTTCTCTGTCTTTTGCCTTTTGCATCCAATTTTCTCCAGCTGTACCTGCTATATCCTTTGCCCATGTGGATTTAGGCTTCCCCACCTTTCTTTTTCCTTGCGGTCCCGGCCACTTCGTGATTCTGCTGGTCCATCTTCCATCTGTCATCCTGGCTATGTGGCCGGCCCATCTCCATTTCTGTTTCAGTACAAACTCCAGTGCATCTATAACTCCTGTCCTGGATCTGAGGACTGTGCTATTGATCTTGTCCTTTAATTTGACTTTCAGGATGCTCCTCTCCATTGCTCTTTGGCATGTTCTGAGTCTTAGCTTGGTCTGCTTTGTGTGTGCCCAAGTCTGACAACCATATGTTAGGCAAGGCAGGATACAAGTGTCCATTACTGTTTTCTTGAGACTTTTACCATAGTTACCCTTAAGAACCTCCTTAAAACTCCAATATTTTCGCCAGCTGATATTTATTCTGCGGTCTATCTCCTCTCTGTTACTATTGGCATTAAACGAGACTCTCCTCCCCAGGTAAATGTAATGGTCTACATTTTCGAGTTCCTTATTTTGTACGAGTATCTTTTTTGGGGGTGTATTTGACATAATTTTTGTTTTTGTGTGGTTCATCTCTAGTCCGACTTTACAGCTTTCCTTATTTAGGTCATTTATCATCTGTTGCAGGCTATCACTATTTTCTGCGAAAATAACTATATCATCGGCAAATCGCAAATGAGTTAATCGTTTATCATATACTTTGATGCCTGTTGTTTCCCATTTTAACTTACTAAATACGTTTTGTAACACTGCTATAAACAGCGTAGGTGATATTGGGTCCCCTTGCCTGACTCCTCTCCTGATTTTGAACTCATTTCCTCTCACCTCGAGTTTAACCCTGCTAGTGCTATTCTTATATATGTTTTTTAATGTGTTAATGTATTTAGATTGTATCTTGCAATTATTTAGGGCATCCCATATAGCACTGTGTGAAATACTGTCAAAGGCCTTGGTGTAGTCTATAAATGCAATGAAGAGAGGCTTCTTATATTCCTTGTAGCGTTCAATTACTTGTTCTATTGTGTGGATGTGGTCTATTGTTGAATATCCTGACCGGAATCCTGCTTGTTCTACAGGTTGGTAATCGTCAATTTGTCTTGCTATTCTCCTTTGGAACAAGGATGTAAAGAGCTTGTAAATACAGGGCAATAGACTAATTGGCCGATAGTTGTTTATGTTTTTTGGGTCACCCTTTTTATATAATATTTTGATATCTGATGTATGCCATTGCTTAGGTGTTTCTTCACATTGTATAATCATATTAAATAGCTTTGTCAGCGGCGTTACAAGCAGTGCAGCTCCCACTTTTAATAGTTCATTATTAATGCCATCAGGACCGGGTGTTTTGTCTATCTTTAAGTTTTTTATTTGTTTTAATACTTCATTTTCTTCGAATGGATTAATGGTACCTTCTGAATTCATACAATATATGACACATTTTTCAGAGGTGCTGCTTTCGTCATATGATGGTTGTTTTTTTATATAGTTGTTGGTAGAAATCTGTAGCTGTTTGTAGAATATCCTTTCTTCTGACCATTATTTTATCCTTATTATTGAGTTCAAGTATCCAATTGTTGTTAGAGTTTAGTTCCTTTAGACCTTTTTTTATGCTCCGGTGTGATGTAATATATTTTTCAATGGTTTTCTTCCTATGATTCCTGTAGTCGTCCCGTATCGCTCTATTGGTAATTTTGAATAATGCACTTAGTTCACTTTTCTCTTGTTTTGATCTTTTTGGTGTATCTAATAGCTTTCTACGCTTAGCGATCAGGTCTTTTGTGTTTGGTTGTAGTATAGATTGTGGTTCATCTTTTGCTTGCTCTGATTTTGTTGCTTCAATGATGCCTTTCTCCAATTTATCATAATATACTTGGACGTTTGCAGGAGGGTTATTTATGATTGGTGATAGGTGTTCATACAATTTCGAAAGGTATTTTTTTATGTTATCTTCGCTTCTTGGAGTTTTAGGTGATGCTTTGAATGTTCTTCTACATTTTTTATTGTTATTTAGTATATAAGTTCCTCTTACCATTTTATGATCAGATGGATATGATGTGGTGAAAAATTCTATATTTATAAATTTTTTTGGTTTATTAGCAAGTATAAAATCTATCTCGTTTTTTGCTTGTTGGTTCGGTGACATCCAAGTCCACCTTCTGTTTTCTTTTTTGTAAAACATTGTGTTAATGATCTTCATGTATTGTTCCCTGGCAAACTGTAAGAGTCGATCACCCCTATGGTTTCTCTCTCCGATCCCATGTTTGCCGGCAACCAAGTATTCAGTAGGCTTTGGAATGCCAATTTTTGAGTTGAAATCACCAAGTATGATTTGTGTTTTGTAGGCTTTACTTTGGACTTCCTCAACTGTTTTGTAGAAAGCCTCCACTTCGATGTCGCTCGCTTCTATAGTTGGAGCATGAACTTGTATAATTGATATGTTCTCTTTGTCAAATGCAAGGTTCAAGATTGCCACTCTGTCTGATAGACCTGTGAATTCTGTTATGTGTTTTTTGAGATGTTTCTTTAACAGAAAGCCTACTCCTAGATGACCTTGCTTTTCACCATACCAGCACATAACATGATCTTCATCTTCCTGCATTATGCTACCTATGCGTCGCACTTCGGCAAGGCCTATGATATCATATTTAATGTTTCTGAGACCATGTTTAAATTCTATCAATTTTTGTTTGGTTGATAGCGACCTTACATTATATGTGCATATGTATATTTTTGTTTGGGTATGATTTTGATTTGGTTTTGATTCTTTTGAACGTAGAGGGTTGCGGTCTTCAGCCCCACGGGGACCAGCCGGGTTGGGGTTGTAAATTTGCAGATTATATGTTGTTGTTTTTCTATCTATTTTAGTTAGGTTCCGATTGTTTTTGTTGTTTAGTTTTTTGCTAATTCTTCTGGCACTGTCGGTGAGCTTCCTCTTGTTACATAATTTAAAATACTAGGTTTTAGTACTTCCCTGGGTGTTTCACTTGTTTTACATGCAGTTTTTTCTATGAGATGATTGCCATTTCCTTCGGTTAGCTGCTTTTTGTTTGTTGTAGTTTTTGCGGCAGGGGAATCTGTTTTTTCTCTTTTCCTCTTCTCGCGTGGGTTGCCTGTACCTTTTTTCACAACGAGCTTGTCATAGCTGAAATAAGCAATATTGCCTTTTGCCCTTTCTTCCTTTAGTTTAGGTTGCAAGTTTTTACGTATTTCCAACACCTCTTTAGGGCAGTCTTCTTTAATATAAATGCCCTCCGGTAAATTAGATTTATTTCGTTGCACTAGATGTTTTTTCCATGATGATGTGAATGTTACTACTACAGGCCGTTTTTCAGCTTCATGGCGTCCGATTCTGTTAATATTTGCGATTTCCTGACTGTCCAGGTGCACTCCCATTTCTATAATTATATCCTTTATGTAATCAGCTAGAATACATTCGCTTTTCCCTTTTTCTTCTATTCCGAAGAATACGAGATTAAATTTGCGCTTGTCTTTTTCCATATACTGAATCTTTTGCTCAAGGTATGATACTCGTGTTTTTAAAGCATCGTTTTCCTCTATTAGAGATTTTAATTTGGTGTCGAGTGCTTGATTCACATTATTAGTAACATCGGTGGTAATTGTTTCCGTTTGTTTCTCTAATTTCTCTCCTAGTTTTGAGAGCAAGCTGTCCATAAACTCCGCACTGTTTTCCATGTTTTCAATACTCGGGAGTATTTGACGTTTGGCAGATTGGCACTGGCAGCACTATAGCCGTCACTAATATCGCTGTTTGTAGTTGTAGGTTGGTATTTCTGACAATATTTTCGTTCACTCAGTCTCTATTTTGTCTGTGGTGTCCTACTTTCAACTTTTAGGTTATGTTAGCATTAACCAGAAGGAGTTTTATGTGGAAATTACACGTCGATTTTACACTGATTTTGTCCGAAATGCACACCTTGCCACTTCTCACGATATATTATCACAGTTAACCAATTACTAGTCACTTATTACTGCAGTTTTCTATTTATTTTAGTCTTAGCTCACTGACGTCCATGTTATCGATACGACAGCGGAACCGGAACACACACAGTTACTGACCTATAGTGCTGTGTTAATCTTGAATAATGTTATACAGGGTGTCGGAGATGTGATCATTTTTTTTAACTTCTCTAACTGAATGCGTCGGGTCTCGGTAAAAGTAGACCATTTTTTTTTTACTTTTTTGTTATTCGTTTTTATTTAACAGTGATTTCAGGGTGTTAAAACAGCTTAATATCGAAATTTTCTTTTTAGTAAATTGTATTCCCTCTTCCTCTTCATCCCTCTTCATGCCGTGTATGCAGTAATAATACATTTTGTCACCACCCCAACTACTCCTGTGGGTGTCGTAAGAGTCACTGACACAAGAAGTTTCACTGACTACGAGTATTATTTGATAAAAGGTTGATGATGGGCAGCAGCGTCATCATAGTGGACACATTCCTGCGATCGCCACTCCGCTTGCCCAGCGTGGCGATTATGGGTATTTACCTCCTAATACGTCTATACGCATAGTAAATAGGAGAGGCCTAGGTCAAGCAGTGGACTATCATAGGCTGATGATGATGATTCCCTCTTGTTTGTGTTTAACATAAATTTTATCATTAATCGCATTATAAATTAAATCCACTTAGTTTAACATGTCACATATCTCAATAATGATTTTTAGTATCTCAATATCACCTTTAAAAGTAAAATAAATTAAAAAGGTTTCTGTTTTAACGTATTCAGTTACTAGTTGTCAGTGGAGTTAAAAAAATATAAATCTGGTCACGTTTCCGAGGACACCCCGTATATACATACGTATGCCCTCGTTTTGGATATTTAAACGACTACATGTATATAAGAATACATAGATATAGTTCATCATCATCATATCAGCCGAAACCCGTCCATTGCTGAATTTAGGCCTACCCCAAAGATTCAAGGATTAGTAGTCCTGCGCCACCCCCATCCAGCGTACTCCTACGACCTTCACCCGGTCATCAACCCACCTTGTTGGGCTGCCCACGCTGCGTCTTCCACTACGTCGCCCCCACTCGAGAACCACTATAACCTTAATTTGCGTATAAGCCCTTTTGCCTCACAGCCCTTCGTTATGTCATATCTCGCGCATGCGTAGCACGCGCTCAACAACTTCCGAGGAAAACACTCGAGCGCATGAATGGAATGGTCCCATTCATAAAACCGAGCCTCGGATAAGGAAACCGCCTGCAACGGTTTCCAATGACGATATTATGAGGAAACTTTTTAAATTTTCCCGACGAACTTGTTCGAACGTGGTGACCCAAAGCACGGGTTTTTTGTTGCGCAATATATTTATTTGCTGAATAATTTATTAGAAAATTTATAACTTAGGTAACGCTTAAAAAACGCAAGTTTAATAGCTAAAAGCACAATGTGTGACTTTTTAAAATTTACTGATTTGGACGTTATGATTTGATTTTTTTTATATCTGGGCGCTTAAGCCTTTTAACTTTATACAGTGTAAATGTACTTTGGGCGGCTCGGCTGCTCAAAGTCAAATTCAAGTATGTCCATTTTAGCAAATTTTACAGGAGAGCAAAAAAACGTAATTTGTCGTTTTCATCGACAAATAAACTCAAAATTAATTCAAAGGGCATAGCCGGGTTAATATGGCAAAACTGCCCTTAGCGAAAAAAAATATTTCCTTTTACTGGATTATTAACCTTTAAATATGTAGTGCTTTCACCGAAAATAAAGACTCAAATCCTTCAGGTTAAGAAAAAAAACGCATAAAAAGAAATAACATTTTTATTTTTTTTTGGCCAAAGTACTTATCCGATTTCTTTGTAATTTGGATATGTTGTAAGCAACATTAAGATTTCTTTTTAGAAAAAATAAAATAATTAATTTTAGAAAAAAAAAACAAAAAAGAATTAGATAACAATTATCTAAAAAAAAAAAAATTGGTACGAGATTGCGACAATTACCAAATTCGTATATTTTATGTAGAATTTAATAATCTTTAACATATATTTTTTTCAATTTCTAAAATCGGGATTAACGATGTGAAAAATTCGAATTTGTGACATACTCTCTCTACTCAACATACAGGGCGTCCCACGGCGATGCCACATGGAGGGAAAGTACCTTAAATATCATAGATAGCGTATTTTGCTGAAAGAAGACTTCATTTTATTTTTAAGACTTAGTAAAGTTGCATTCAAAGTTTTTCAAAAAATTACTTGCTTCACCCGGAAATCGAACCAACTACAATTTTTTTACAAATTTGAACCAAACTTTTTTGGTTATTCTTTTAGTTTTAGATACTATGTTTCTTAAGGAAAATTGTTATTTTTTATCTATTCTTTCGAATGACAGAATAAAATTACGAAATTTTTTTTTTGTTTTAAAGTAGGTTCGATGCATAGAAAAAGCATAATTTTTTTTGGATTTTTTTTAATGCAGTATTATTTAATTTTCAAAATAAAATAAAGTCTTCTTTCAGCAAAATACGCTATCTATGATATTTAAGTTACTTTCCCTCCATGTGGCATCGCCGTGGGACGCCCTGTATAGGTAGTGCAAAACCAAGTTGACAATTAAGTATATTTGTATTGAATTTAGAATGTGTCGTTTTGCACTATTAGTTGCTTTTGTGGCTATAGATACGGCTACGGGGTAAGTACTCATTTTTTAAATTGTTGATAATATGTATACACGACCTTATTGACCCTTTGTGAAGGTAGTGTACCTATACAGTTATACATAACATACATATTACCTCATTACCTATTACAACAAAACCTGAATTAAATAATACACACTGTAAATATTAAATTCATAACTTTTAATAATATAAACTTTAAATAAATTATTACCTATGTCAATAAAATAACTAGCTAACAATCATCATCACTATCTGATTGAATATTATCATAAGCGAAACTATACAAAGATTATACGTGGTATTTTTTCGGAAAAAGTTTTTTTAAAGCTTCATATTTATTTAAAGAAGGAACAGACATCTTGAAATCGATATTCGTTAACATTCGTTATAAGTTATAAAATAAAGTTCTTATAATTCTCCCTTCCCGCCTTTTTGTTTTTTTAAATCCTCTTAATGCCTTAGCCCTAGCCGCATACAGCCACGGATTTCATAAAGGCCCGCACTCAGCACAATAAGTCGCGTTCCAAATTCAAAAAGCATTGGAATTGTTGGGAATACAACTTCACAGTGTTAACGCAGAAGTTAAATCTTGTTTGAAATAATGTATGGGATGTCACAAATTCGAATTTTTCACATCGTTAATCCCGATTTTAGAAATTGAAAAAAATATATGTTAAAGATTATTAAATTCTACATAAAATATACGAATTTGGTAATTGTCGCAATCTCGTACCTATTTTTTTTTTTTTTAGAAAATTGTTATCTAATTTTTTTCTGTTTTTTTTTTTCTAAAAATAATTATTTTATTTTTTCTAAAAAGAGATCTTAATGTTGCTTACAACATATCCAAATTACAAAGAAATCGGATAAGTAGTTTGGCCAAAAAAAAATAAAAATGTTTTTTCTTTTTATGCGTTTTTTTTCTTAACCTGAAGGATTTGAGACTTTATTTTCGGTGAAAGCACTACATATTTAAAGGTTAATAATCCAGTAAAAGGAAATATTTTTTTTCGCTAAGGGCAGTTTTGCCATATTAACCCGGCTATGCCCTTTATTGTCATGGCGTTTAACACTATAATGTAAATTTTTTGATGATTTTTCTTTTTATTTTTATTGCTCAGTTTAATCACAAATAATAAGAAATGTTTTCAGCTTTGTCGCACACCCACTTTTTGGGAACAACCGTCAACGTAAAAACAAGCAAGTCTGACATGCTTGATTTTAGGTTTGTTGCATTGTACTAAAATGTAGGGGAAAATGAGTCAGTTACGTCCTTTTGCTTTTGTTATAAAACGTATTTTGTCGAATTCTCTAAAACAACTAGATCGAATATGTTCAAAATCATGTTGCAAGTAGATTGCATCATGTCCCATATTTCTGACATTTTTTCATATTATTTAGACCTGCCGATAAAAAATTAAGAGGTGTAGACACATTTTTTTTGACTTTCTGGACTATTATTTCTGAAAGTATTCCATAAATCAAATTATTGGTAAAGAAACCATAAACTTATTTTAAAAAACCTATCATATGATGTATTACAAATTAATATTGGGATAAAAAAAATTTTTTGACATTTAGATACATGTATGGGATGCCCCCCCTTAAAAAATGTTATTTTGCAATTTATATTCAAAACTCAGTAGCAACGCACAATATATACCTTGAGCTGAAATTTCATAAACGTACGCTAAACAGTTACAACAGAAACCGCTGTTACATACAGACGGACACACAGGCAGGACGCAAATGACTTCCGCTTTTACTTAAAAATCTTAAAATATACGTATAAACGTCTGGTTAGTTTAAAAGCCAAACGCTGAAATCAAGCATCTCCAGACACAATTTGAATTTCAAGTACCTATCTCATTTAGAGATACTGCTTTCCAGCTTGGATCTGGACCAAATGCTTGGTTTTAGCGTAGATGTTGAGGAAAATTCGACAAAGCTGAAAACATTTCTTGTCTATAACTTTAAAAATAAGGGGTTTAGAAGAAAATTTTTGATGCAGAAAAATGCGTTTTCGGTCCCTTTTACAAAATATGCAAAAAAACAAAAACTGAAAAAAATGGACATACTTGACTTCAACTTTGGGCAGCCGGGCTGGGTATTATATCTTTTATTGTAGAAAGCAAACAATTACACGAGGTTTATAATAGGGCATGGCACGGGGACTGGAACCGTTATTTTCTCCATCGTTCTTTTTAGTTTTTCGGTATATAAAGTTTAATATTAATGGAGTAATTAAAAAATATGACATTGTTAATTACATAAAATATTGAGTAGTACATAAAGAGTATAAAACATTTTAAAATATTGGGCTATTTCGAGGTTTTTGTAAAATACCGGTTCCGGATCCTGGGTGGCAAGTAAGTACAAATGCAAACATATATCTTCCAGTTAATGATATTCGAATAAGTAAATAAATACTAGCCCCCTTATTCATAAACGTTTGCAAACTTACAAGCCGCTAATAATTGTTTGTCCCTTTCGGTCTTAACAATATATCCATAAGAGCAAAAGGGACAAACAATTATTAGCGGCTTGTTATGTTAGCAAACGTTTATGAATTATGAATAAGGGGTAAGTAAGAACCTACTAAAATAAATTAGCTCTTCACTAAGTAAATGTTTCTTTAAATTAAATATATCTAAGCCCACTATGACTGAATATACTCACATAGGCTGCTAGGAAAATGCATTTTCAATTTTCACTTTTAATACAAAAACAGCATCACCCGAACTCTTTTGACTTATCATTCGGACGGAGCCAATAAGAAAGATAAGTGGATATCATCCATTAATTTAAACTTAATTTGGTCTTTTTATTTGTATATTATTTATTATTTATATATTTACAAAGCTCAACAGAAAGCTATACTCGTATTTATTGAATTGGTGATTATTTGAATAGTAATCGCGCAACTAGTAAAGAAGTTGCGCGTTACCTACAAAAAAAGAGTTATTATGAAATAAAAATTTGCGGGTTTTATATTTATATCCGTCCAAGTCGTCATTTTAAAACTTGAATAAACGCAATCACAATGTGATCTGTCAATAGTGAGGTATTTTGAAAACATAACTGAAAAAATAAATTAAATAAAAAGAAATACTTTATATAACGTCCTAATTTATTTGTTGCAGATATTTTAACACATGATATTTTACATTAAAATAATTAACTTTAAATATAAATTAAGAAATCTTTTCATGTAACATTTTCGATTTCATTTTCCTAACAAAAAAAATAATTATAATTTCGTCAAAAAAAAATCATCATGTGCATTATCACATGTCACAATAACACTGTCTGTCATGTCATCAAACGACACAATCCACGGGAAAATAACATGACATTGACAATCAAGTATTAATTTATCGACGTGAAGTGGCCAGTTCCAGTTAAGTGGTACCTACCTACGCAAAAGAGGTACTAGAATTTGTTCAATGAGTTTTCATTTAATAATCACATAAACAGGGTGTTTTTACGTAGCAAATTTGTTTTTCCGTTTTCTCCAAAAAAACATCGTAAAAGCTATAATGTTTCACGGTTTAATATACTCCAGAGACTGAGTACTATCAGCTGTAAAAATATCTGCATCTAATAAATTAGGACCTTATATTTAATTCAAACTGAAAACACAGCCCGATTTTATCTAGTAGGTTCCTTTGGAATTATCTAGATACAGCTTTTTAGGACTTTTGAATAAGGCCACCGCAAGGCTATAAAGTTACGCTAGTGACCTCTAACTAATCCAAACAATACAGTCATGCGTAATTTCTCCACTCATTTCTTAGAGACCGTGTTGCACCGATCATGCGATCAACTTACGATCCATTGCTGTACAAAGATACAATCTTCAGCGTTGGCTATAAAGATCTTATTGGAATACTCGTAGCTAGTAGAGCAACTATTTACTTTCATTGGGGAACTACGGCGTCTGGTCTGACTCACGCGCAGGACATACGAAGTATTATATCGCCGCGCACCGGCGATTGAATAGACATCTATTCAAGTGATATGAGTTTTTCCTAACTAGTGCGCAAAAACGAACTTTGCGCACGCTTCGCGCGCGGTAATTTCCCTTTTTGACGCACTTGTTAGGAAAAAAATTGTCTCTTACACGTGCAAAAACTTTTTTTCGGCGGGGGATAAAGTTGGAGCCCGAGTGAAACGAGGGCGACAATCACCCGAGTTAAAAATTACTAGTTAGGAAATGTACTATTATCTAACTGTAGCCGTACCATGAGTTGGAAAGTATTAAAGGATACGTTAAGCCGCGTTTATATTTGTCTGTTGTGTTGTGTTGTGACGCATCAGAACGGTATCAGTTTCAACTATTTAATATCGTTGTATTCACATTTATCTGATTCACTGTGTTGTGACGGCGTGTGTTGTGTCGCGTCACGAGCGATCCCGGTCCGCGTCAGACCGGGTGAGGTACGGGGGGCGGGGAAGCGACACGGCACAGCATGACAGCAGTGTGAACGCACCAGTGTCGTGTCGTGACTCGTGATGCTAATGCACAATTTTCTAAGGAAAACAATTCATATTTTTTTAAATAAAAACCTTGCCTTAAACATACATCAAGTCTTTCTTTTGTACCAATATGCTTGCGAAATTTTGTCTGTATTTTTTTGATGTCTTCTGCAATCAAACTATAAATTTTTTCAAACTGTGACTTCGACGTTCTAAAATATTGACGAAATTTTTCAGGATCACATTCAAGCTCCGAATTGAATGAGCGAGTTTCATTGTCTCGTACAGGAGCTTTAGTTTCTCTCTTTCTATTTACTGTATGAATCCAGCACCTCCTTCTCTTTCTTTCTTTAGTAAGAAGCGTAGCCAGCGCCATTAAATGCTATTCATCTTCAAAATCGGAATCTGAATCGGATGATTCTTGAAAGAAGATTGCGAACGTGTGAGCTATCCGAGTGCTGAGAACGAACTGATATATAAAATTGCGTCAGAATGCGTCATAGCACGTTAGATAAATGTGAACGGTAGCCATCACGACAGAGAGCATCATAACACGACACGACAGACAAATGTGAACTTAGCTGTTTTACTCGATACGTTATGCATTTTATCGCGCTCGCACTGATACATTGAAGCGAGCGCGATAGCCTGCTTTACGTATTGAGTAAAACATTTTAACGTTACCAATACTTGCATTGCAAAGTCATGGTACGGCTACAGTAAATATGCCGAATCCAGTAAGTATGCCGAAAGTTTGATGCAAAATTTTGTATCCCTCTTGCCCGTACGAATTCGCGACTGACAGAAAGTAAAGAACGCACACGAGTCACTACGAGGACAGTGTGTCAATCTGTCAACTCATGATAGGGTTTGCATCTGACAAGTATGACGTAAGTTTATATTCATCGCACTCATACCATTGCTGTGCGACCGTGATGGATAGAATAGTAGATTGTGTCACAAGGGATCAAAATGGTCTATTTCCGGCGTGTGGTGTGCGTATATTGAATCCTGAATGGAGCGACGGATTCCACAATTGAATCCCGACCGTAGGGAGGGATTCTAAAGTGGAATCCTGAGCGTAATGAAGGATTCAAGCGCTAACGCCCAAGACGATATAATTTTGATACCGTGTGACACATACCTACTGCTTTTCACACCACCTATGAGAAAAATAAAAGATATATCACATATTTAATATTTATGCAAATAATCGATTCTGAATTTTCATATTTCATTGTAAATTTTTAGGCTGGCAATAGAAAGTCCTTGAACAGAAAAGTGCCACTTTGATCCCTCCTAGCAGGGAAGAAAGACCTGTGTTCGAATAGGTGGTGTGAATAGTAAATTACCTATCGAATCACGGCGTTAATCTCATGGTAGAGCTACAGAAGTCTGCGTTTAACACGCAGCAGCTGCAGTGGCATATCATGGCAATTGGCCTGATTGGCGTTTTCCAAAAAAACTAGAAAACCTGATTCTTCCAGATCTGGACGTGCCTGTTCTCATTCGAATCTGAATCACTAGCTGATTCGATCTAGATTATATAAAAATATGTTGGAAATTTTTCGTACAAATTTCGAGTTTCCGTTACGTGACCCTCGTAGCAAGTTCATATACAAAAAGCGTGACGTAATGGAACTTTTTTTGGGAGATATTTTTTTATTATCTAGATTGAATCAGCTCATGATTCTGATTCAGGTGCATTTAGACCAAGCGAGTATTCGCTCATTCTAACCCCCACACTACGAAATTCGTTCGTTAGGTACTCAAAACGCGATTCGTCGAAATTCGTTGATTTCGTAGTGTGGGAGATAGAATGAGCGAATGCTCGTTTGATCTAAATGCACCTTTCGAATGAGTCCAAATCTGGAGGAATCAGGTTTTCGGGATTTTTTTTTGGAAATGTCCTGATACCGGCCGGTCCAATCGAAAAGTGATATTGTGCACAAATGATGTTTCGAACTGACACGTGAAATTACTTCAAAGCGACCGACCACCAGAGAATCGCAGACAAACAAAGCAACGCAGCAGCGTACCTACCTACACCATCCGCCCCGTGTGTTTCCACCTCATTCATTTCAGCAATCGGCCTTGTTCATTGACGTCTAGTTTCAAAGGAATTGGTGATCGTGTATGACTTTTTAAATATTTGTTTGTAAGTTTTTTTGGAACGTATTGCGAGAATAATTACATATAATGACGTCAATGATATGTCAGCAATACCAACTACTAATATAATAGGCACCAATTCATTAATGCACAAAAAATCCACGCTTAATTGATTGAATTGATCGAAGCGAGCCATAGTCTCTGTTTTAGCCATGGATTTAGAATATGGATATGGATTTGACAACGTAATAATAATAGCAAGAACGAAAGGGATGGTCTTATGAAACTTTTTACTAGTGGAAGTGAAAAGGAACGATAATCGTCCGTCCTTATCACTGTGCCACTATTTTTTGTGTGTGTGTGTGTTAGATGCTAAGTCTAAGTGCCACACACACAAGTATCTTCTTAAAAAAAGTATGTAGTAAGTGACTATGTCTATCCCTCTTAGTGGCACACTATGTGCGGCCC
>JALPQI010020315.1:0-20804 GCA_025490895.1 Thaumatotibia leucotreta
AAAGTGACGTGACGGGCGTAAAAAGATCATCCAGACTTATTGAAAACCTCTTAACCGGCTTCGAAATTTCAAAAGGTTTTTCATTTAGACTGTCCTTTTTTTAGGGTTCCGTAGCAAACCGTAGTTTCGCCATGTTCTTGTGAATCTATATGCCGCACTGAAACTATTAAATACCTTGGCTTACTCATAGACCAGAACCTTAACTTTAAAGCCCACGTCACTTGCCTCTCGAAAAGAATAAGAAAATCGATTCATATATTCAAAAAATTACGTCATTCTGCAGACCTAACTCTTTTAAAATACATATACATATCTCTGTGCCAGCCTTTAATTACTTACTCCATATCAGCGTGGGTAGCGCTGCGAAGACTACAATTTTAACTGCAGAAAGAGCTCAGCGTTCGGTCTTAAAAGTTATGCTCAAAAAGCCGTTCAGATTTCCGACTAGCACCCTTTACTCTGAGGTTAAAGTGCTCACAGTCCGTCAGCTCTACATTCATAAGATTTGCGTCGCCACTCACATAGACGTTATGAAAATGAGCAACTACTCAGAACTTACCTCTAAACGCGTTTTTAAGTTGCCCATTCCGTGGGTTAACACTATGTTTGGTAAACGGTTTGGAGTTGCCGTTCGCTTCAAGATCTACAATACTGCCGTCAATCATCAGAGTGAAATATTGCGTAGCACCGTTCCGGTGGCCAAAAGGTTATTCTATAAGTGGTTATTATCACTAAATTACCCTGAAACTGAGACATTACTTCAAAGAATTGTGTAAGGAACACGTTATTATTGTTATTATTATTTTTTATTAATTCTTGCATTAGATGTAAAAGTTAGTAATCTGTATTTGTAATTTTAAGTTATCCTTATGTTTTTTTTTTTTTTTTCCCTATTGTCTTCTTCTTGACATAAAATGCTTTCCTGGTCTCCCGCGATACAGGCCTAGCCTAGTGCGGGGACTCCTGGCACTTCGGCTTCTCACTCCCTAAGCACTTACTTATGTATAGCAACATTTTGTATACGTAACTCTTTGTGTATTTGTGCAATAAACTCATTTTATCTTTTATCTTTTATCTTTTTATGTGTGGCTGTCCGTCTAACCACAATAGCTCTATTATATTACTAGAAATTTGCAATTTGGTACAGGTTACATATTAATCATGCCGACAAAATAGTAGAATACAATATAAAGAAAGAAAAAAAATCGCATACCTCCCCTACACGTAAAGTGGGGATATTTTTTTTAAATAATAATTATCCCAAAATAAAGTTTTTTTCTGAAGTCAAAAAGTAGCTGAAAAAACCTCTCATGATTTATGCATGAGCTCTAACATGAAGGGATAACTTATTAACGGCGCTCTATATCGTATTTCGTTCGTTCGTAGAAGAGGGAATTGACGGTAAAATAATGTGTGTAAAGTTTTAATTTAAATAATGAAATTTGATAATATTTTCTTCGCTTACCGCGAGGATTACACATGAAATAAAACTATGAAAACGGATAAACTCGCGTATATTAACTAATTTTAACTTCATTCCGACGTTTCGAACACTTTACAGGGTTCGTGGTCTGCGAATGAAATTTGTTTCTAGTCTAAGGAGATAAACAGCGAGTTCCCACGAAAATGGCGAGTTGTGTAAAGGTCATCAATGATTCAATATCGCAGTCAATGGCGGAGAAAGTCCGACGTGGCCGGTTCCGGCGCGGGGCAGCGTGGCGGCTTCACTTCTCTACTCATTACACGATAATCTTACTAACTTGTGAGCGTTTCTCAAAAATTTGTACATATAGGATTCTCCGATATTGATAAAAATTGGTGGGCTGGTAGAGTAGGTACGGGCTTATGTATAAACCACGCGAGGTTTTTCGGCTACTTGGTTGGCTACTCCCCCTCCACTAGCAGTCTCACGTGTATTTTTCTCATTCATCTTTAAACGTTCGCTCGCCGAAATTCACAATATTTCTCAGTTTGTTCATCGTAGAAAAATACACGTGAGGTCTCCTTGTACCCCCCCCCCCTCCCCTAACGTGATCTTTCGTGATGTTTTCTTTGACACCCTCCCCCCCTATAGGACCTCGCGTGATTTATGCACAAGCCATACATGATGCTGAGCAAGATCTACCATATTTCATAAAATGTCCCAGAAAGTTTTAAAAGGAATAGTCCAACAAGCATATACATCATCAGCCTATGATAGTCCACTGCTGGATGTAGGCCTCTCCTATTAAGCGTATAGACGCATTAGGAGGTAAATGCCCATAATCGCCACGCTGGGCAAGCGGATTGGCGATCGCACTAATGTGTCCACTACGATGACGCTGCTGCTCATCATCAATCTTTTATCAAATAACGGTCAGTGACACTTCAATTCCTTAGTCGACTCTTACGACACTCGCAGGAGGAGTTGGGGTGGTGACAAATGTATTCCTACTGCCGTCACCACACGGCGGGTCCAACAAGCGTTTACATACATTTATTTACTCAAATATTCATTCAAAAACATATGCTTAACAGCCATCACAATTGTTTACCCTTACCTTTAACGTTACATAATAAATTAGTAAGTCTCGTTTTAGCCGACGGCCTCAGTTTTACCATTATTCCATCTAACGTTTATATAAATCGCCCATATTATTGTAAGCTAAAATAACACGATTATACTCAAAAGTATTTATAATTATACATATTTCCCGTTTTACAATACCTACGTGCGCGAACCGCGCGTCGTTTTTCTATTGTTTTTTTACTAACTTTTTTAAAAGTATAAATCAGCCAGTGCTTAGCCTATGTGCAGACGGGAACAGCTGGGTTACCAGTATCATAAAGTAATAAAGTATTGCCTAATTATAATATTTGCTTACAGTTAGTATGGATGTTTCTCTTCTTGTTACCGTATTCCTAAACATTTTAGGGTAACGCAAAGCCAGCCTACCAATTTTTATCAATATAATTTTGAACACGTGATGCAAATGTACAAAGTTTTTGAGAATTGCTCTTGTAGGATAAACTTTAATTCACATCACAACAAATAATCAGGCCATCTCAGTCCACAGCTGGACGTATGCTCCTATTAATGTCCCAAATAACCTCTCCAATTTAATGCAAATAAACACGAACACTGTATAGTTCTAAACCGTGGTCGAAATCGACACCCATGTAGAGTAACTACTGTGTGCACGTGTATAATTGTATATGTGTAATTTGTGTATGTGTGTATGTATGAAGCCAGTGTGTGTATGTAGGCCGGCTATCAACCTACTGACACCGGCCTTTTGGCCACTTTTCACGGTTTCGGTTTCATTTCGGCGTTCAATTGGCGTGATGGCTCAACTAAGACCAAGTCGTAACATTCAGTCAAAACATTTTCTTGTCTTAAGTATTAATCTAAACTGATTAACTGTCTAATTCTTTCGTTTTTATTTTATTTTTAAAACGAAAACCTAGTTTATAGTTTATGCCACTATTCCACCGTAATGACAATAAGCGCTTCAATTCAAAACATTGCTACCGTAAAACGATACAACTATAGTCCACTACTACAACTATGGTCCACAAGTTCAACTCATAACTAAGCATCAATGGAAATCTTTTATTTTGGTTTTCTCTAAGTTTTTTAATAATTATAATGAGGAGACTTTGAGTAACAACTGCGTCAATAATATACCTAATAATTACACTAAACCGAAGATATTTGACTTAATTATGGACTATAGTTGGGTACTTTTACGGTACGGAATAATTTGCTTAAAATATCGTAGCTTAGTACGCATATCGCAAGCCTTAATTGAGTTTGCTGTAGGTCGATACGAGTAAGAATATCCGATCGGTATATTATATTATTATTAGAATGTTGTCTGTCATGTATTATGTAAATCCTCAGATCCGAAAATATCTACCAGCCCATGCTTAGGTACTTGCGTCCTCTTAATCATAGCATTACGAGTAATTTTCTGGTGATTGGCCATGTTTGTGATAATTGCGAACACTAGATGTCTAACCATCTACACGTCGTCAACCTATTTCATACCATCATACCTCTACTGGACGCAGGCCTCTATAGACGCATTAGGGGGAAAATGCCCATAATCGCCACTCTGATGACGCAGCTGCCCATCAACAATGAAATCAAAGAATGTTTAGTGACACTTTAATCCCTTAGTCGACTCTTAAGCCACTCGCGGGAAGAATTGGGGTGGTGACAAATGTATTCTAGCTGCCGTCACCACCCAGCCATCTAAGCTGCCCTTAAACGAAATAGGGCACGAGCTCATATCAAGCGGCGAGTGGAATTCAAATGGGCACAATATGGCGCGGGTAACGGTGCGATCCGTTACGCTGTTCTGATGCGTAACAGCGGCCCATGGCGAGATGCCATCGCTGGCTGACGTCAGAATGTTTACTTGATGGGTCGTATCATAGTTCGTTAAGGGTTGAATTGAAATAAATAAAAAAAAAGAAAATAAAAACATTAAGGGCATGAAGCCGCAGCGCGCAGTAGCGTGATTGCGGCGGCTGTCACGCACCCGTTGCGAAAGGTAGTCATACAAACTATACCGTGTATAATCTAATACGGACGATAAATTAAACCAGGGATTCATTAGTGTAATCATAGATTACGAGGGTTTTTTAAGCTACACTTAATTATACACCACAGATTTTTTTATGATTTTCGGAGCAGCAACGTAGGTACGAACATTTGTTAATATTGATATGGCAGTTATGTTATCTGCTTTTGAAATTAGCTGTCAACGAACGTTTAACTTGACTTGAGTGTATTGCTCTACATTGCGCGCCGAATTATTTCGTATGGATAATTTTGTTGTTCTAATTTTAAGTACTTACCTATTATGTTCTAAACTAACCTTCTTTAAGAGCTTCGCCCGTATTAGACTTACCTTACACTTTGTGTAAGTGTAGTACCTATATTTCTCTACTTATAACTTAAAACGGAGTGATTGTCATGTTGCGTGAAATGCAATTCCAACCCCGTTACAATAATTCGGATCTTCAGCCGGACGTAAGCCTCTCCTATTAACTACGTATGGACACATTAGGAAGTAAATAATCGGTGCTGTGCAAGCGCATTGGCGATTGCAATTAGTGTATCCACTATGATTCATTTAGTGATCCATTTCGTGGCACCTTTTCAGTTTCTTTATATTGTCATATCTACTTTGTCCTTTTAATGTATGTAATGTGTGTCACGAATAAATTATTTTCTATTCTATTCTATTCTATGATGACGCGGCTTCCCATCATCAATCTTCTATAAGCACTTCAATCCTTAAATCTAATCTTAAGACACCCATAGAAATAGTCAACCTACTACCTTTATACATTTTAATACACGTGAGGCGAGGACAGACGGAAAATATGACAAACACCGAACTTTTCCGCCATAATTATCACCGTGGTAAACGTTTCAACCTATCCTTCGATACAGTTGACACAACATAAACCGTATTACAAGCACATAACATCGTATATTTTTAGCCTATAACTCCGTCAGTCAGTGCCAATAATAGGTATATACAGTCACGTCTAATAATATGTTTACATTTCGGAACGTACGTCAAAGGCATAAGGATCAAAATCGTATACATATTATTAGAGCCGACCGTACCTACTGTTTACATTAGTCTAGAATCGAGAACCGTTGCTCACCGTTTCGTACAAGTGTATCTGTAGCGAAGTTAGGTATTTCTATGGCATCCATATCAATTGATGGTAAACTATAGCCTATCATATCACATAACATCATCAGTATATTTCAGCCCACTGCTGAAAATAGGATTCTTCTGTTAGGTACCAATCCGTAGACGAACAAAAGGCACTGGTCTCACCAGACCAGTGCCAAAGTCACCGACATAGTCCTCCGGATTAGCAAACTGAATGTGCAATGGGCAGGCCACATTGTACACAGAGCAGATGGCCGATGGGGTCGAAAAGTACTCGAGTGGAGACCACGTTTTGGCAAAGGCAGTGTAGAACGTCCACCCACGAGATGAACAGTCTTATGAAGATGACGCTGGATACATGCATCTAAAGTTTTAGGTTCAGATGATTTTAAGGTGGTCAGTAGCATGATATAAAACGGGACATTCTAGGTATCTTGTAGATTTGTGTAAATTGGTTTAATATCAGAATATCACACATGATAATACGCTTCCGTCTCAATGCGGTAATTAATACTTTACGTGCGAGTATGTCGAAAATTAAAATATCCTAGTATGGACAGCAAAACTTGGCACGATACATGTGCGAATGTGTAATTAGCCTCGTGTCCATTTAAAACACTTTCTTATCGTGTTTGAATTTATTGCCATGCACTCTGTGATTTCTCAACTTTATCAAACTATACATTTTTATTAAATACGATGAATAAGTATGTACACAAAACAGAACAGAATCATTAGAATCTTAAAAATAAGTGAAGCTATTATACTTGTCTTTGTCTTTGTCAACATTTATCAGCCGTATTGTTGGAACGAACTTCAACAATAAGTACCTATAAATTTAATGTTTTTTTATGCATGATTATTACGTATGTTGTGTACAATTGTTATTGTGATGTAGGCAGTAGATATTTTATTTCATATACTTTTTTCTCTTGAATGTATTCTGCTTGTATCATGTTATTGTACCTACCTTGTTAAATAAAATAAAATAAAATACCTATTATAGAACTAAATTTATAAATAGTTCATTGAATTTAAACTTCCGTGTGACATACTTAATTATAAATATAATTATGTAAACGGTTAAACTCACATGTAGGTAATTATATAGTCACTACGTGCGATATATTTCGGAGAGCCTAGGTCTCCACCAAGCTCTAAGCCCGCGGTCTTGCCAAGCGACTCGCAATTAGTGTTATTATTTATAAAGCCGTCTTTTCAGTGGACATCCATAAAGATAAGGAATCCCACGACAAGCTCAATTCAAGCTTGCGTTGCCCACTATCCAGAGTATTCAGTCGTTGAACTGAATATACAAACGATACTCCTCCTGGAGTATGTGTGGCTGCTCCCGCGTTTTCGCTACTGCAGCTGTGGCCGGGCATCCCACGAAGGTGGGGCGGTTGTTGCACCATCATTTGGGGACGGTGTTAAGAGGCTGTTGAAGGAAAATTTGCCATGGGCATGGCGACAGAGAAAATGATTCTGGTGATGATGATGCGGTAGGGCAAGGCAAAGTTCGATCTGAGAGAGATTTGAAAAGGAAGACAGATGGAGAGAGAGAGGCTGGTGCTCGATGCTCGATGCGCGGCTGCCGGCGCGGGACCAGTCGTTGCCAGTATCACATTGTTGAGAATAGACACAGATTTGTATAGTTGAAATTGCGTGTATTCAGAACATAAATCCAACTAGCTTCATGTCATGATGATCGCAAACAAATGCACGATTAACGAAACAATAATTACTTTGAAACACAATTAAATTAAGCTCACGTATATGCACTGCGCGATAATTATGTTTCTGAGAGCCTAATAGGTTCGATTATCAAGCACTGATCGAGCCTCTAGTAACTAAAACCATCCGAGTTTAACGTTTTATTACTACGCGGTGGTCAAACAGTTATACCTACGGCTCTTCTGTTGGCAAGCAATAAGCAGATACCGTAGCCTATGGACGCTTACAACTCTCGGTGGTTCACCGTACGTCGCGCACTAAAGTTTTACCCGTTTAATTATATCTTGAATAGCGACCGCATCAAAATCCGTTGCGTTAATTTAAAGATTTAAGCGTACGGTCAGTTACAAAGTCATGTATCCGCTTTTTCACCTCAGTAAGGTGGAAAAGTGGATACATGACTTTGTAACAGACTGTACGCTTAAATCTTATGGGGCGGAGAAAGCGACTTTGTTTTATACTATGTAGTGATTTCAAATGACATGATGTGTAAACGTTGACATGTTATTAATTAATTTTAGGAATCAAATATAAATACGAATATTTTTTTTTATATCTTTAGGTCAGCCTAAAAATTCTATAACAGCCGAAGTCTAGAAACATCCACACTAATGGTAATGGTAGATAAATAATGCAATTATGCTGGCACATGATTCCGAGCGGTAAGGCACAGAGTGTAAAAGAAAACGTGTCAAGAGTGAGAAATCTTCTCTCAAGACATTTTGAGTCAGTTCTATTCTAGAGACATAATATTTATAATTTATCTATAGGTGTCAGATCAGGCGGAGTTTTGTTTCGGACACTCAAAATCATTAGTCTTAATGAAATCGTTTTAAGATGTCAAGGCAGTCACTTTTTTAACTATGCGTATCTATAGACGCATTAGGAGGTAAATGCTCATAATCGCCACGCTGGGCAAGCGGATTGGTTTCCACTATGATGAATTGATGACGCTGCTGCGCATCATTATTCTTTTATCAAAATAATGGTCAGTGACACTTCAATCCCTTAGTCAACTTTTACGACACCCGCAGGAGGAGTTGGGGTGGTGACAAATGTATTCTTACTGCCGTCACCACACGGCCAAAGTATGTACAGTGCAAAAATATTATCGAATGAATCCTCTAATTCCTAAATATGTTACGAGGTTCTTATATTTATTTTTGACATATTATTTTTGAGCATTTTTATTTAGGCATCTACAACTTATTTTGCCTTTGACTTTATTAACATTTGCCAGTTATTCGTGATTTCGAATTACTATACCTAATTATGTATTATTTTGTTTTTGAATAATTCGAGCGCATCCCTTATGTGAAGAACTAACACATAAATATATGTCAATGCCCCTAAATACCTATTATAAAATGATGTCTAGAACTATCGTTCAGTTTTTGTACTTACGTTAAGTTTTACTTTTGTGCTAGTTTAAATAAATATATTGTCTGTCTCTGGCCGCATAGTAACAGCTACTAACTCATATGCGCGTCTTTTCGTAAAAAACGTGTACTTTATTATTAACCATAGAGACATAGGTACCTAATTAGCCTGTATATTTATATGAATGATCTCTCTAAGCGTCCTTAACTTAAGCGCCAAAGTGGGCCATTTTGCTAAACAGACTCACATATATGTGAGTGAGTTTAGTGAAACGTCCCACTTTGTCGTTTGCCATAAAGCCGCTTTGTCAGTTTATTCATATGAAGATAGAAGGAAATCTCGTCTTAATAGTTAGCGACAAAGTGGGACGTTTTACTAAAAACTAACACATATATTCTCGACTAACCGCACGTTAACGATCAGTCATCAGATATATCGTATCGGCCAGGCTGCTCACAAATATCTGACCACGCCTCTCTTGTAACACGTTAAAGTGCACGTTCAGATATTTTAGACCACCATGGAAGCTCCGATATATCTGGCGATTGAACTATGTGTAGGTCACATAACTGCGTAAACGTTTCCCACGGCTTAAAAACGCGACCTATCTCAAAAAGAAAGTACTCACTACTCACTACTCAGTACTCAGTACTCACCAGACAGAAAGGAGCTCGCGAAGGAATCCTCCTGTGCGAGAATTGGCACAACCAGCACGAGAATTAAGGCCTTCATGGTCACTGTCAAATGTCAACTGTCAACTGTCACTGTCACTGCATGGCGCGTGCACTTCGCGGTGGCGTGTGGTTTACTGAGGGAAAGAAAGGCGGCGGGCAAAGAGCGGGTGCCGAAGAAAGTTGGGGTCAGTGGCTGTGACGGGGCTGCCTCTGAGAGGCACGGTGAAATAAGTAAATGAATGTAATCGGACATTCTTGCACTCAGTTTGAACTTAGAAAACCGTTCGGAACACAAGAAGGTAATACTGCTGTCCTGCTTTCTAGCCCGGCCCTTTCGTCTCTTTCTTGGATCCGAAGGATTTTCTAAGTTCAAACGGAGTGTATACACAATTACCTAGTATCTTGGTAAGCCCAATCAATACTTGTGCTGTTAATACTAAGCGACAATGTAATATTATCAATAGGTACAAAGAAAACAACCATGACGGAAGAACAAATATCAAGTGTAACAATTCAAGCCCCGCTCCTGACACCTTCAGATTTGCAACTTGCAAGGGTCATTCCCGGTTAAACTTGATCAAAAATTATTCTCATTACTACTCCTATTATTACTAGCGGGCATACACATTAACACTGTAAAGCACATTTTTTAAGATAAGTAAAGTAATAACCCAGTATCCTAAAAGTAGGATGTAGTAGAAAATGGTTTAATTTTTCTTTTACGAGTAAGTAGTCCTCGTGGATAAGGCATAAGCAGAGGAACAAGTTTCATACCCAAAGTATATAACCCTCAATATTTTTTTAAAAACTTTAAGTCAGAGAAATTTCCCCTAAAATTTGAATTACCAAATTTTGTAGACATAATGTAGGCTCGAGGTTAAAACTGGGTACCTACTTAATTTACCATATGTAAGTTTGTCTTTAAATTATGCTCCCGATTTTTCGGTACTGTTACTAATGCAATCTTCACGGAGTAACTCGAATAGAGTTTTTTATGAAGACCTCGAAATAGCCCAATATGTTAAAAAAATTATGCTCTTTTGTAGTAATCATAATTTTATGTAAATTAACAACATCGTATGTTTTAATTACTCCATTAACAACAAATGTATATATTACCAAAGAACGAAAATAAACGAAAAAAAAGAACCGTTTTTTTGTGTAGAGAAAATAGGTACCTGTATCCAATCTCTGCTGCCGCCTCTGACTTAACAATCTTTGGCCAAATCATCACTTAACGGCAAACCGCTCCGAGAGCGGAATCGCCAGTTATCACACTAATATTTAGTAGACGAGGGAATAATGTAAAACTTCGACTCTCTCCTAACAAAACTATATAAATCTGCTATTGACTAACGCCAATTTCAATCAAGACACAATTAAATATGGATCAAAATTAAATCATTGAAGTTGGTGATAAAAAAAAACATGATTGTGTACTGAAAGTGGGTGATTATAAAGTTTGTAGAGTAGTTCTATGCGATTATATTCAGTCTCAACAATCAAGTCATTACCATTCCCAAATTATTGACGAACTGCGTATAAATAGTGGAGTCATTTTTTATTATCTTGTCGCAGACGCATGTTTGTCTGCTATTCTGGCATAATAGTCTCGTTTGCTTTTTATAAAACGGTAAATAAAGTGATGATGGTAATGAACAAAAGAAACGCGTAACAAAATCGCATAGAAACACCGTGTAGGTTTGTTTATATCCCTTCTTTATTTTCAACTGAAAAATAGAGAATGAAAATAATGAGAGATGGAGCGGAGCGTTATTTTGCGTCCCAAAAACCCCACTAACAGCTGGAATGCATTTATTCTTTTTTGGCCGCCCTGTATATACTTACCCCCTAATTCATAAATGTCTCCTAACTTAGCAAGCCGCTAAGTTTTGTTTGTCCCTTTCACTCTTATAGACATTGATAACACCGAATGAGACAAACAATACTTAGTGGCTTGATAAGTTAAGATACGTTTATGAATAAGGGGGTTAATGCATATATAAGTTATAAAACGATCGGATACTTACATTATTGGTCGCTGAATATACCTAACTGTTAATGGTAGGTCATTGATTTCTATCCGTGTGCGGTGATTTTCTATATATAGCAAGGCTTGTATAGAACTCGATTATTAACGGCTTGTCTTATAAGTGGAACCTTGTCCTATAACTTTCGCGGGAAAATAAACGTTAATGGCTGCCACAGAATTACGTTGTAAATTCGCATACCTAAGTACCTACACCAAACGTCGGTAGAATTAAAAATAATGTACTTAAACAAATATGGCTGACTTTCCATAGCATTTGACGTTTTTGACACATATCGTGAAACACATTTACTGACAATTGGTATAATTAACATAAATATCTTGGGACATCTTACACAAATCTACCTAGTCCCACGGTAAGCTCAAAGGCTTGTGATGTGGGATGTGGGTACCAGGCGACGATATATATATATATATATATATATATATAATAGATACTTAGATGCGTCGACTCAGGCAAAGGGGAGAAAACCACCGCTCCGAATCGTTTCTGGTGCAGAGGTAGGCCATAGCTATTCAACGCGGCAATGCCGTGAGTGTTATGGGCACCTTTGCACCGGAAGCGCTAAGGAGCGGATATTGACGGGTATTTTGCCATGTTTTATTATGTATGTATGTACCTATATAATTTTGTTTTTTAAGTAGGTAAATTAAGTTTACTTTTAAGATCTAGTCGTTTTTTGCTTCAATATTGTAAGTTAATTTATAATGTAATTTTTAATGTTTTACTTAACTTAGATACATATAAATACTTAACCTCTCGTGTGTCGCGAATATTTTTTTCTAATAGTTTCCACGTCACTGATCAGTGCTTAGACATACGAAGGGTTAAATACATAGACAGCCATAATGACCAAGGAACAAATATTTGTGATAAATAAATACACAAATAATGCCCTCGCCGGGATTTGAACCCGGAACCCGCCACTACCAACTAGGCTTCAGAGGCTGATCAACTACTACTTACATACGTACTTAGGTACATATTTTTTTTTAATATTATGTACTTACGTTACGTTATACACCGTGTTTCACTTAACACCAAAAACCAGAAAACCGTTTGTTCAGAATCGGGAGTAGAATCGATTGAGCTATATCTTGTTGGGAGTAATATTTTTATTTTTATTTGTATTTTTAGTTATTTTTTAAGTGCCCAGTCTACAAATTCGTAATACAACATTATGCATATCGCATTGTTGAAGGTTGTATACCTTTTTCAGTATTTAGGGGTATTTTGGTAATAATGGCTGGTTACCTGGACGATTATTTTTTCCGCTACGAGTTTGACGTTGTTTGTCAATTTGATTTGTATGTTCATTCCGTAGATATTTCTAATTATCATGGCGTTTAGATTCACGAACGTTCAATACTGTGAAATGGTAAGAACGCAAGCACGCCGCAATGACAATGTCAATTTAGCGGTAAGGACTTATCACGAGGAGTTTTGTGTCGCCGTGTCGAATGCCACCATAGCCGCAGCTACTCAACGACTTCGACCAGAGTAAGGCATGATGCAATGAACCCTGATTTCGAGGAGGCCGTCTTAGAGTATTTTCGCGTTAATCATACGGCTAGCACACGATAAGCTGGTCGTCGGTTTAACTGTGATCATAAGAATATTTGGAGAATTTTGAGAGACGACCAGCAACACCCTTTTCACTATCGTCTGTGTCAGGAGCTCAACAGATTGTTGCTTGAAGACGTTCCCTTGCAGTTTGTACATCAAATATATTACCAGCATGATGGTGCTCCTGCACACTTCCAGATAAACGTCAGGAGACATCTGGACAATATTTATGGGCAGCATTGGATCGGACGTCGAGGCCTAGTGCAATGGCAAGCCAGATCACCGGATTTAACTCCACTAGACTTTTTTTGTGGAGTAAAATTAAAACGTTGGTGTACGATAACGGACCAGGACCGACGACTATTGACGAACTACGAAACAAAATTACTGCCTCTTTTGAGACGGTTAAAAATACTCCTGAAGTGCTGCAGTCAATCAGAAACAATTTACGGAAACGAGCATTGCTCTGCCGTCGCCAAGGCGGGCGACATTTTGAACAGCTCTTGAACATCCGCTAATTTTGTTATAATTTTTATGTACACAATTGGTCATTACTTATGTAAATGAATTGAAAGAGTTGTTTTTTTATTTTAAACTCACCAACTTACATAGTTAATACTTAAACATTTCTGAATCTGAGAGAGCATTCGTAACCGTTATAATGGCGGGATCCGATACTGAATTCGACCGATTCATATTGCATTATTTAGTACTGAGTTAGTTAATCAGTCGTTATAATGGCGGGACGAGACTATTTGAAATGGAAGAGGTACTAATTCTTTTACAACAGGTACCAAATAGTACCAATTCAGTACTAAACAATATAACATGAATCCACAGAATTCAGGACCTGGTTCCGCCATAACGTTATAATGGCGGGACCAGACTATTTCAAATAAAGCTTTGAAATGGAAGTTCTATTTTTTTTACAAAAGGTAGCAAATAGTACCAATTCAGTACTAAACAATGCAATATAAATCGACAGAATTCAGGACCTGGTTCAAAACGGACGACATTTTATATCGACTCCGACACAAAATCGTTGTTGGACGACTGTGAACAGCATATAAAATGTTCTGCCACCGGAACGGCCGATTAAAAATCGGCCCACATCCGACATAGTGGGAACGAGCTCTTAGACACTGGTCTCACCGCAAGCTACTAATCTATGAACTAACGGCTATAAACACGAACGAAAGATACACACTCTCGAGTAAAAAAAAAAGACACGGCCGTTCAGCCCTTCACAACATTGGCCGAACATAGGAGATCGTACGGACGCAGCTATACAAGTTCTAAAGTTGCGTCCCGTACGATCGCCTATGCACTTTCTGTCCGCCCGTCTCTGTGTCCGCTTGTCTGTAACCTGCAGGTTGTTATTTTATGAGCTGTGATAGCTAAACAGTCGATTTTTTTCAGATATAATGTTAACATATTCCTGTTGCCACAGATACGCCACACACCACCATACAACACCATTAGGGAATATTTCGCATTTTACGTAGGAGGCACTCCAGTTGGCGTGTTTGCGTTATGACTCTCGCTTCCACCTGTATACTAATGGGAGCAAGAGGCAAAACGCAAATACATACGCCAAGTGAAGTATCAGCATAAGCAAGCAGTCATAACAAATAGTGTCATAATCAGGGTCTGGTTTTATACAGCTACAATTTACAAGCAGCAGTCTCTTTCTAACTTACTTTGCTAAAAAGAGACAGAAATATTCCCAAATGTTATGCATGACTAAAAATACTCTTTTTCCATACCTACATTTGATTAGAACAAGTCTTTCTAATTCTAAAGGTCAAACCTACCTTTTAATAAACTTTTTGTTAGAAGATATGTCTTTTTAATTCTTAGGAGCGACATGTCAAACTGGCCGTTTTCAAATAAACCCAGTGACATCACAGGTAACTCAGAAATAGAAAACGTACGTACATCTCTCTTTGGCACCGAATTTAATTGGTAAGCCAGATAAGGATAGTTACTTGTATAATAAATGTTGTACTACATCTATGCTTTAGTCCTTAATCTTCGATGCAACTGGCCTAATTTGAAAACGCTCGAGTGTCATAATCATAAGAAATCGAACTCGTACCTAATTACAACTTTGTCATTTTGAATGTTAAGTTAAGTTTGCTTAGCTTTCCTATTTGAAGTTTACTGTGACAAAGTTTTAAAGTGGTTTACAGCGACACAGCTGTCTATTGGTAAACCTTATGTCGTTGCAATAATGTACAAAATAAATAGTTTCAAGGTTTATGATGGTAGCTAGCAATTATTTTACTGAGTGTAGAGTTAAAAGTCGAGTAGAGGTGTACAGAAAATCAAACATCCAATAAAAAAATAAATAAACAACAGATTAAAAAATGAATACTATAGATAAGTTTAAAAAAATAAAAATTAGTTGGGGTGTCTGAGGTTTTGAGTGTTACCAGAAACACCGTGTATAGTTTGATATTGATAAGTGCTTTAGGGTGAAGGAAAACATCGTGAGGAAAAAATTCAAGGGTGTTTTTCACGTTTGAAGTCGAGTTGCGAAAAATGACCAGAATACAATACAAAAATGTATGCAGACAATAAGCCAGCCATTTGGGCATTTTCACTTTTTGGTACACCCAATTAGCGTGAAATTAAAAAAACCTCAATTGCAGTCAGCTTTGTGACGACAGTTATGTACAATATCGTTAGGAACTCGATCGGCGTTTTTTTATATTATAATTGTTTTTATATATCGAAATTTAGTGCTAAATTGCGGTTACAAAGCTGACTGAAAATAAGGTTTTTTAACTTCACTCTAATTGGGTGACCCAGAAAATGCCCTTACACTCTGGGTCGCGTTTTATAAAGTTACAATTTTGCTGTTTGCCTTTCTTTGTAGCCAATATGTATAGAATATAATAGAATAGAATGCTTTTTATTCAGGAACTTAGTAGAAAACAGAAATCATTCCTGAAAAGGCTTCCACTCAGCTTGTGTCAAATTATATGTCCGTGCGCTAGAGAGGCAAACAGCGAAATTGTAAAATGTAACTTAACGAAACGCGACCCAGGGGTTATTTTATTTGCTCTACTAAGAAGTAAACAGTGAAATGAAACCTTTCTTCACAGACGGTCAGAAATGAGTAATCTAGTACAATCATGCCGTCAGTGTAGGGGTCAGGCATTGTTGACTGTCTGTGCTGACGGTCAGAGCATGGGACTTACCCACTTGTCTTATACAGCGTGTAGCAAAAAATGTGGTGATCAGCTATGCTATTCTCTTATTCACACATTGGACGCTGCATTCGTCAACGAGCTCGATGTCGAGACAGCCTTGTCTAAAATCCTAGCTGTTTGATTTAACATTAGGAATCGAGGCTGTGAGCGAGGTTGTGAGCGAGTTCGTCGCTGTTTTTCGTTAGAGAATACGAAGTTCGTAGTTCGTACATTAAACGTCAAACTCTCGACGCAGTGTAGTTCCAGCTCACGCCGCATTCGTCGCCGAGCACTAGTTCCGTGTAAAGTACATTAGTGAATACCATTTTTAGGCTCGACGCTGCCGCAGCGCTGACAGCAAGGCGGTTTCCTTAGTGAAATTGTTAGGTGTTCAATGTACCGTAACAGGCGTTTACTATTAGCAACACTAGATTCTATTATCTATGGTCAATACTATATTTTTTTATTTCGGGTAAAACCCGGGTATGAGGTGAAAACCTGGGTTTTACCCGACCCCAAATATTGTCAGGTACCTGGGTACCTAGGTTGCATTCCCTAGTTTTGGGACGCCTTATTTAGTAGAATGTAATTTATCTGTACGTAGTAGGTACCTATACTACATCTGCCTACTATGTTTATTAGTAATTCTGTGCTTGTGTGCACAGGACGTCTACAGGTTGCCGGTTCACTCGCGCGGTTTCTCGTCTCCGGCAATTCCGAACATCCTGTAGCCGAGAGTACAGCTTTTACTTTTGCCGCTCGCACTGTACAGTCGACCACTTTGTACCCTAGGCCAATCTACTCGTACCGCCCAGTGTGCAATACATTGTACACCATTCATTAGAAGAATCCTAAAATCATGTCATCATCATCATCATCATATCAGCCGAACGACGTCCACTGCTGGACATAATAGGCCTCCCCAAAGACTGCCACAATGACCGGTCCTGCGCTACCCGCATCCAGCGGTAAAATCATGTAGGTAAACAAAATATGGCTGACCTTTCCATAGCATTTTGACACATTGAACGTATTGTGAAAACACAAATCAAATTATTTATTAACTAAATATTTTGATTTGTGTTTTTTATTTTTCCCCAGTAGTCACACTACTTAATACTATATAAATATATTTATTATGTGTACAATTTTACTTTTATAAGACTTTATAATAATAATAATAATAAATATTCTTTATTGCACCAAAAATATAAAATAAAATTACAACATTTAAAAAGAGAAACAAAATCAGGTAACAACAGGCGGTCTTATCGCTAAAAAGCGATCTCTTCCAGACAACCTTGGGGTAGTAGGAAATTACAACTAAAGAAACATACAACGGATATAAGGTAGTGCAGAGTTAAAAGAAAGGGATAAAAAAGTATAGCTACAAATACACACAGACATAGCAAAAATAAATAAACCTAACAAAGGAAGAAATATATAAAACTCATAAAGATAAAAATATGCATAAAAACAATAATTATAATAAATAAATACAATATATATATATATATATATATATATATACATATTTACAAAAATATATAAAATATATAATGGCAAACTTAAGGCAGAGATAAGTAATGCTGTTTCAACAGATTTTTAAAAATGGGAAGAGATTTAGCAAGTCTCAAATCAACCGGTAAAGCATTCCACAAGCGGACAGCCCGGAAGGTGAATGAGTTGTTGTAAAAATTAGAATTAGATGAAGGAGGAACAAGGATATGAGTCTGAGAGCACCTTACGGAAGAAATATATTTAAACCGCTCTTTAAGATAAGCCGGAGTAGCGGGATTGAACAGAATGCCATAAAGAAGAGCAAGAATATGAGAGTCCCGGCGAAGGCGGATAGGAAGCCACTTGAGCAGAGAGCGAAAATGAGAGATATGGTCATACTTACGCAATCCAAATATGAACCTAATACACATATTCTGAAGGCGCTCAAGTTTATTTAGCTGGTCTTCAGTTAAATCTAGATAGGAAATATCTGCATAATCTAAGATAGGAAGTAAAAGAGATTGAGCAAGCGCAATTTTAGTGGCATGTGGCAAAAAGTTACGAAGTCTACGTAGTGAACCAATTGCCGCAAACAATTTCCTACTGACCTCGCTCACCTGAGGAGCCCACGATAAAGTGCGATCCATTGTAATGCCTAGATTTCTTACAGCAAGAGAGTAAGGAATCAGGACGCCGTCAAACACTATTTCTGGTAGATCACTAAAATCTATTCTAGCAGTGAGCTTCGGGCTACCAAAAACTATGGCTTGAGTTTTAGCGGGATTTACCTTGAGCCCGTAACGCCTACTCCAATCTAAAATATTTTCCAAATCACGATTCACAGCGCAAATGGTCTGGTGCAAGTCTGTTAAAGAACCTTGAGAGTAAATTTGGAGATCGTCAGCGTACAGGTGGTATGAAGAAGAAATGTTGCGGGTAATAGAGTTTATAAATATAGAGAAAAGTAGAGGAGACAATACGCCACCCTGAGGGACACCAGCAAGTGTGTTACACCAAGAAGATCGAGAGGAATCAACCTTAATACGCTGGCGACGCCCCACTAGATAACTATGAAACCACTCAAGCACCGCAGGAGATACGTTAAGAGAATGCAATATACCAAGCAGAATATCAAAATCAACTGTATTAAATGCATTACTAAAGTCTAACAGCGATAAAACAGTGATCTTACGACAGTCCATACCTGCCCGGATGTCATCAGTAATTTTAATAATTTATTGTATAAACTTTATTGTATAAACTTATTCCAAATTATGGAAAAAACACATAAATAAATAAATCTTATTTAAAATAAAAACTAATAATCTAAATAGAAAAGCTAAACATACATTTAATAAAAATACTTACCTACAAAAAAAAACCTTATAAAAAGAATACCCCGTCGAGCAGGTCTGTCTGCGGCATGGACCCCATGACGCTGGCGGCGTTCGCGCGTTCCCTCTTTGGATCGCAATGCTGATCCTTTGGGAAAAATAGGCGCCAGCTCTGGGGTCCCCAGAAGCGTGGATCAATTGAGACGACAGGGTCCTCATAAATTGCTTCATGTCGGCTGACCAGGGCCCTAAGGTCTCCACAGCAAGCGCCGCAAAATCATAGTTTTGTAACAAACTAGAGTACAAACTACATAAATTATAAATATTGGATGTCATATACCAAAAAAAAAACGACCAAGATCACCAACGTCCGAGGTGGGGATCGAACCCACTAGCTCAGCTTTCGCGGCTGATTAGGAGGTAAATGCCCATAATCGCCACGCTGGGCAAGCGGGTTGGCGATCGCAGTAATGTGTCCACTACGATGACGATGCTGCCCATCATCAATGTTTTATCAAATAATGGTCAGTGACACTTCAATCCCTTAGTCGACTCTTACGACACCCGCAGGAGGAGTTGGGGTGGTGACATATGTATTCTTACTGCCGTCACCACACGGCTTATCCCATATTGAAATAAATAAATCCCATATTTATAAATGAGTGAAATTACAAACACACCAAAAAGGTTGCCATTGCCACTCAGCATGTGTTATGGCTAGGTTGAGACTAGCGACGTTGATATAGAGATTAGTCTTAAGATAATCTAGTTCTAATCGGTTCAAGCACCCGAGTGATGAGAATGAATGGCGTCCAACGGTAGAACAGGTTCGTACCGTTGTCAATGAACATATTTGTAGTGCGTAGCGTTAGCTAAATGTAGAGTTAACATGGAGAGCGAGATAGGTGTAGGTGAGCAGTTTAGTAAAGTCACCTCTTTATTTAGGTTCACATCAAAACATCAACCACAGGTTTCGTCAAAAGATGTAAATAATCCGCAACTTGCTTCGTCATTAAATAAAAATACATGTAAAAACAAAAAAAAAACCATCTAGCATATTTCCTACGCATGGTAAGCACCTGGCCCAAAGGTTCCAAAAATACTCAGTGCATTTTTTTTTTTATAAATATCTTGGGACATCTTACACAAATTGACCTAGTCCCACGGTAAGCTCAATTAAGGCTTGTGATGTGGGTACCAGGCGACGATATATATAATAGATAGATACTTAAATACATAGACAGCCATGACCAAGGAACAAACATTTGTGATAAATAAATACACAAATAATGGCTTCGCCGGGATTCGAACCCGGAACCTCCAGCTACATAGGCAGGGTCACTACCAACTAGGCTACGGAGGCTAACATTGCCGCATTGGACTGCCAAAGACCTGGATGCAGGACCAGGATTTTTTGAATTAGCCGCCTTTTCTACCGAAAGAGACTGTTGGACACAGTATATTAAGATTATTGTACGAGTTTGGCCCTTGCCCTACTTTGAAGAACGAGCAACAGTTTGTGGCCGCGGCCGGTCACTGGGTCAATGACCTCGTCTACATCCACGGCGATTATTAACGTCCTTGCCATCCTGACATAACGGTCCGTGGAGGTATGATGTGCGGAGTATGTTGCGTAGACTCGGAATTAGGCAGACACATCTTGCCGTGTGGTAACGGCAATAAGAAT
>JALPQI010020316.1:0-21149 GCA_025490895.1 Thaumatotibia leucotreta
ACCATTCTAAGATTCAAGATGGCGGGAACTTTTATTTTGCAATTTTCATCATTATACTCGTTTCCGACTAATTCGCATACGTGGAATACGATTTCCGGGTCCATTCTAAAATCCAAGATGGCGGGAACTTTTTTTTGCAATTTTCATCATTATACACGTTTCCGACTAATTCGCATACGTGGAATACGATTTCCGGGTCCATTCTAAAATCCAAGATGGCGGGAACTTTTTTTTTGTAATTTTCATCATTATACTCGTTTCCGACTAATTCGCATACGTGGAATACGATTTTCGGGTCCATTCTAAAATACAAGATGGCGGGAACTTTTTTTTGCGATTTTCATCATTGTACTCGTTTCTGACTAATTCGCATACGTGTAATACGATTTCCGGGTCCATTCCAAGATCCAAGATGGCGGCTACTTTTTTTTGTAATTTTCATTATTATACTCGTTTCTGACTAATTCGCATACGTGTAATACGATTTCCGGGTCCATTCTAAGATCCAAGATGGTGGGAACTTTTTTTTGCATTTTTCATCATTATACTCGTTTCTGACTAATTCGCATACGTGGAATACGATTTTCGGGTCCATTCTAAGATTCAAGATGGCGGGAACTTTTATTTTGCAATTTTCATCATTATACTCGTTTCCGACTAATTCGCATACATGGAATACGATTTCCGGGTCTATTCTAAAATTCAAGATAGCGGGAACTTTTTTTTTGCAATTTTCATCATTGTACTCGTTTCTGACTAATTCGCATACGTGTAATACGATTTCCGGGTCCATTCTAAGATCCAAGATGGCGGCTACTTTTTTTTGTAATTTTCATTATTATACTCGTTTCTGACTAATTCGCATACGTGTAATACGATTTCCGGGTCCATTCTAAGATCCAAGATGGCGGGAACTTTTTTTTGCATTTTTCATCATTATACTCGTTTCTGACTAATTCGCATACGTGGAATACGATTTTCGGGTCCATTCTAAGATTCAAGATGGCGGGAACTTTTATGTTGTAATTTTCATCATTATACTCGTTTCCGACTAATTCGCATACATGGAATACGATTTCCGGGTCTATTCTAAAATCCAAGATAGCGGGAACTTTTTTTTTGCAATTGTCATCATTATACTCGTTTCCGACTAATTCGCATAAGTGGAATACGATTTCCGAGTCCATTCTAAAATCCAAGATGGCGGGAACTTTTTTTGCAATTTTCATCATACCTACTCGTTTCTGACTAATTCGCATACGTGGAATATCATTTTTGGGTCCATTCTAAGATCCAAGATGGCGGGGACTTTTTTTTGCAATTTTCGTCATTATACTCGTTTCCGACTAATTCGCATACGTGGAATACGATCAAGATGGCGCGAACTTTTTTTTTGCAATTTTCATCATTATACTTTTTTCTGACTAATTCGCATACGTAGAATACGATTTTCAGGTCCATTCTAAGATCCAAGATGGCGGTAATTTTTTTTGTAATATTTGTCAATGTACTCGATTTCGACTAATTTATAAACGTGGAACCCTAATTTGGGGTTAATTTAATATCCAAGAGTTTTTATATTTAGCATGTTCTTATGAGTAGCGGAAATGCAGTACCTATAATGAAAAAAAAACTGCACAAAAGTTCAAAAAAGGTGCCGCCATTTTGTATCTTACAATTGATGTACTTTTGGGCAGTTTTTATCATTAAAGATACTCCATTTCCAATACACATACGTAAATAACCTTAGATCTTAAATTCGCCCTAAATTCGGGTTCCACGTTTGTAAATTAGTCGAAAACAAGTACAATGATAAAAATTACAAAAAAAAGTTCCCGCCATCTTGGATCTCAGAATGGACCCCAAAATCGTATGTGAATTAGTCAGAAACGAGTATAATGATGAAAATTGCAAGAAAAATGTTCCCGCCATCTTGGATCTCAGAATGGACCTGGAAATCGTATTGCAAGTATGCGAATTAGTCAGAAACGAGTATAATGATGAAATTTACAAAAAAGTAGCCGCCATCTTTGATCTTAGAATGGACCCGGAAATCGTATTACACGTATGCGAATTAGTCAGAAACGAGTACAATGATGAAAATTGCAAAAAAAAGTTCCCGCCATCTTGGATTTTAGAATGGACTCGGGAATCGTATTCCACGTATGCGAATTAGTCGGAAACGAGTATAATGATGAAAATTGCAAAAAAAAAGTTCCCGCCATCTTGGATCTTAGAATGGAACCAAAAAAATTATTCCACGTATGCGAATTAGTCGGAAACGAGTATAATGATGAAAATTGCAAAAAAAAAGTTCCCGCCATCTTGGATTTTAGAATGGACCCGGAAATCGTATTCCACGTAAGCGAATTAGTCGGAAACGAGTATAATGATGAAAATTGCAAAATAAAAAGTTCCCGCCATCTTGAATCTTAGAATGGACCCGAAAATCGTATTCCACGCATGCGAATTAGTCAGAAACGAGTATAAAGATGAAAATTTTAAAAAAAGTTCCCGCCATCTTGGGTTTTAGAATGGACCAGGAAATCGTATTCCACGTATGCGAATTAGTCAGAAACAAGTATAATGATGAAAATTGCAAAAATAAGTTGCCGCCATCATGGACCTCACAATGGACCCGAAAATTGTATTCAACGTATGCGAATTAGTCAGAAACGAGTATAATGATGAAAATTGCAAAAAAAAGTACCTGCCATCTTAGATCTCAGAATGGACCCGAAAATCGTATTCCACGTATGCGAATTAGTCAGAAAAAAGTATAATGATGAAAATTTCAAAAAAAAGTTCCCGCCATCTTGGATCTTAGAATGGACCCGAAAATCGTATTCCACGTACCTATGCGAATTAGTCAGAAACGAGTATAATGATGAAAATTGCAAAAATAAGTTGCTGCCATCTTGGATCTCATAATGGACCCGAAAATTGTATTCAACGTATGCGAATTAAGGTACGAGTTCGCAGCCGACCGCAGGCGACAACTGCAGACGACGTGTCGCAACGACACTACTGGTTTCTATGTATTTCTATGAAATTCCCTCCGTAGTTAGCGACATGAAGCTAGCGACGCGTCGCCGAGCGGCAGACAGCAGTGTCGCCCGACTGCAGATCAGTAGTGTTGCTGACGCTCTGCATTTAATCATAGGACATGTGGCTTGTCGTCTTTTTCTGTATAATAAAAGCAAGTCATCATCATCTTCTTCCTCTTCTAATAAAAGACGTAAAAAATTGCGATCACTATTCTCGAACACGTCAGACATCTTGTTTCACGGACCGCTCTGAATCAACTGGATGCTATCTGCAGTTGTCGTCTGCAGTCGGGATCGAAATCATGACTGCAGCGACGGGACGCAACGACGTGTCGCGACGACATGAAGCGACGACATGTCGTCTGCTGGTGCTGCGTGCGGTCGGCTGCCAACTTGTACCTTTAGTCAGAAACGAGTATAACCCAACTCTGTCAGGAATAACTAGGTACACTCTTCACGCTTCAAGTTCGTCTGTATACTCATTTTCACCCTGTATAATTATGTATGTAACACCCTGTATGTATGTATGTATCTATCGGATCTATGATCACTTTGTATAACTATAAAACGAAACGAAAGAGCTCGTGATTCTGAGTAGAAAAAAATGTAAAAAAGTCCATATATGGAAAATTTTAAAAAACGACAACAAAATAAAAACCCGCCCGTTTGCACCTTGTAAAACAATGTTTTTACAAAATCAAAGATTATGCGCAACAAAAAACAAAAAAATAAAAAAACAAAGTTTGAAAAAAAAAGAAACAAAATAACATTTTCAGCGCGTATTGTTAGGATTTGAACCTGGTACCACTGCTTCACAGCCGAACGCATGAACCACAATACCAACCTCCCTATATAGTGGTACGGCGAAATATGTTATGTGTTGCAAATGATCATGCGTTTCGTTCGTGGCAAGGTAGTGTATACTGTTTCAGAGCCATCTGTACAATGCCCACGAACAACAAAGATCAACCGTGGCGCCGTCTAGTAATAACAACATTTCTGGTGGATGCATTTTAATGTATGGTGCTGATATATCTACTTAAACTAAATAATCTCTGGTTAAGCTGTTTATAGCGCGCGATAGATGCGGGTAACTGTAACATTTTGCAATTATTGTATTTTATACGATACGGACGTAACTTTTTTCGGTTCTTTTGAACTAAAATGCATGTAGTTACAGGTATATATTTTTATTAGCATGGTTTAGTGTTCTACTGCTGGGCAAAAGCCGCCCCTCTTTTCCTCCATTCGGGCCGGTCGTCAAAGTTCTCCCGCCAATTTGGATAAAATGCGTCCAGGTCGTCCCGCCATCGCCATTGGCAGACTGAGAAGTTACAGATATGGCAAAGGAAATAATATTTTATCTCACGAACTACTCCTACTACTTTTTATTATTATTTTCCCTGACCGCACACCTCGATTTGAACATCATATTCTTTAAAAAATGTCATACATTGTAGGTTTCTCAGACTTCTTCATCCACACAGGCTCTATCACGGAACCCACGAAAAGTTTTATTTCATTTCATTCTTTGTTTTTACATTTTGGTTTAAACATGTGTCTCCTAGTTTACACAAGTGTTTAATATTTAATTCGACATTATGTGACTTTTGTTTTTCTTAATGTTAAAAAATTAAGCAAAGTCACCACACCTACGAATATTACGTCAAATATCAAGGGTAAAAAGAATTTTGTTGTTGCTAACCTACTTTTTTTTGATACCTCGTCGTAGCAAAGTACCGAGGAGAAATTTTCAAAAAATGGGAATGGGAATGTCACAAAATATAATGGTACAGAAGACAATATGCATATAAACGCGCTGGCGTAAACGCACACAACATAGACACCGCTCACGAACACGGTATCTCAAGTTGCATAATTCTGTCTCTACGAAATCAACGAATCATGTTTTGTGTAACGGTCGAATTTCGTAGAGTAGGGGGTTAGAATAGCGAATGTTCGTTTGGTCTGAATGGACCTTCAGAACATATTTATCGGGGGAATCGGGGGCCTTAGGGACTGGTCTCACCGCAAGCTACTAAGCTATGAACTATCGGCTATAAACACGAACATTAGATACGCACTCCCGTGTAAATAAAAGAGCCTCTTCTATGCATCACGGTAATGAATTTCAATGTCAACCTACAAACAGCCATTTAAAAATAGTTATCATTGGACCATCAAAGTTTTGACTGGTAATATATTCTAGGTATTTGCATTTGTCAAAGATATTGCGCCGAAATATGCGCGGTGTTAAGAAAAGCGCTATGTCCTGCACATCTTGGCACAATAGAACAATTGTTTTTGGGGTCATTTTTGAACTAGCGATTAGCGATAGGCACTGGTTTCACCGCGGGCTACTAAGCTATGAACTATCGGCTATAAACACGAACAAAAGATACACACTTCCGTGTAAATAAGAGACACGGCGATACTCGCCCGGCGTTAATAGCTGATAGGTGGTTGAGTATCGCCGTGTCTCTTTTATTTACACGGGAGCGCGTATCTTTTGTTCGTGTTTATAGCCAACAGTTCATAGCTTAGTAGCTCGCGGTGAGACCAGTGCCTTAGACGTCCATGTTATACAGTGTGTGGCCTACAACGGGGGTGAAAATTTAAACGGTGCATTAATAAGCTGATCAACAATCATTTCCACATATTGTAATAAAAAAAAAAAAATTTTTTTGTAATTTTTTGTTCATGTATTTTTCATTATTATGGGTTCATTTACTTGAATTAAAAGTTATCAATAACTTATCATTTTTGAATCATTGAAAAATGTACAATTTTTTTTTAAAACCGTATCAAATTAGTGTAAAAATGCAAACAAAATTATTGTTATGACTTCCAACCTGGTATACTATCAAGATGTCTTGCGACTGACAAGCTACGACATCGTGATGCCAAGATCCAGTACTAAAGGTCCATAGCTTTGAATGACAATATCTCCGAACTTAACCACTTTGAAACACCGGGACCTTTACAGGATTATTGCTGATAGTCTAAGGAGTCACTCATTTCATTTTTCTCCCGTGTTAAAGACCACACACTGTATATGGTTGCAGATTTTGTGGTATTGTTCTTTACACATATTTTATTGGCAACCTACTTGACGATCTGATTAGACTATGTGTAACTCTCCTGTGAAATAAAGCGAGCGTCAACTTTTCAGAGCAATGCGTAATATATCTTAATCTGTAGGCTTAGCACAGGATTATTGCGACAATATGTCGCCGCGAGATAGACTATCCATCCCTTTTTTATTCATATAGTTAGTAAAAGATGGAAAATCTATCTCGCGGCGACATACTGACTTACCAATCATGCGCTAAGCATACTGAAAGAGTATGTTCTCAATGAAAACTCACAAATCAAATCACGCACTCTACACTTGTTTGCTTGTCTATCTCTTGTTTAATATAGTTCACTGTTTTGCTCAAAGGTTAACAGGAAGACATCCCTTACAAGGATAATTTCACCTTTATACATGTTTGAATTGCTGTGTATTTTTATTTATCAGGTTTTTTGTGTACAATAAAGAATTTACATACATACATACATACAAAACTTGAGCTTCCTAATGAGTCCCATAGTGAACGACCACGTTTCAGATCCGTAAGTAATCACTGGCAACACACACTGGTCGAAGACTTTCGACTTGAGACACTGCGGTATATTGGACGTGAAGATATTGCGTAGTCTCCCGAACGCCGCCCAACCAAGTCTGACTCGACGATTGATCTCCTTCTCGAAGCTCACGACCGATCTTTGTGGAACTCTCTGGGGGAGGCCTATGTCCAGCAGTGGACGTCAATTGGCTGATGCTGATCGTTTATGTTACTACTATTTTGTAGTGCTACCTTAGACTAGCTTATTTATAAAATAAGTTTTTCCGTAAGTAATATCGGAGCCAAGATATGGCCCTTCAAACAATGTTATTGGACCAGTGAATATACCTAACTAAGACAGGTTTAGGAGACAGTTCAGATGACTACAGGCTTATTTAACTCGATAATACTACTAACAAAGATACAAGGATCGTGCCCTTAAAGTATAATAGTTAAGTTAACCGACTTAAAAAAGAAGATCTTAGGTATATGAAAATGCAACTGTATTTTCTTATGCGATTTCTATGCTGTCTGTTTAGTGAACATTAAAAATGTTGCAAAATGGTTTCAATAGACGGTTCACCCTCTGACTACACCATCCATAAGGAAACACAGGTGTGATGAACACATGCAAAATGTTTTTAACATATTTCCAAGTAGGAAATGTACCTAATTAGATTAGTTTTTAGATTGGAATTGTTACTAATGCTTTCTTATGTATACAACACAACATATGTGACATTATTTGGGATAAGGGGCCTTATTGTCGATGCTCTTACGTCCGGTGACGTCGTATTTGTATACAAACATGGCTCATAACGCCGTAAACGCCAATAACAATAACGTCCCTTTTCCCAGATAACGTCATTTGTATTTTTTTAGTATTACGTTGAATTACTTTTTTACACATTTTCTGGCTCGTCGTAAACTTCATTCTCAATATTATCTTGGCGAATCACTCTCTCTAAAAACTGTGCCGGGGGATCAAGATGTTCTTGATACCTACCCCATCCCAAGAACCATATAATTGACATTACATGTGAGCAACAGCCTAAGGTCCTCTTCCCAACAACACATGCACAATAATGTCCTAATATTGCCTCTGGGCCTTGTAATCCACCGTCTACTGCTGTAGACGGTGGATGGACATGAACAAAATACTATCTCTAAATAATCATTGACCGAAAAAGAACCCTATGTTACCTTATGAGTTAAGGTTAGGTTTTACGTGGTATACACAATAGTAGTTTTAACTCATTCCGAAAATAAATGTGAGTCTTTATTATATAACTTTAAAGTATGATATCTCGGCTCCGATGTAATTTAGCTATATGCACTCCGTAATAAAATAAGTTTATTTTAAATTGCTCTTTTCAAATTTACCACTTTTATGAGTGGCCGCCAAAATTTAAAAACGACGCCAACTTTACCCGAACCCCTTTAGAATAGTACAAACATTAGTAGGATTTATCTCCCTTGTGAAGCCATCCATGGGCACAAACAGTTGAGTAGAATCTAAAAAAACATAAACAAACCTAAAACTTGCGTTATTCCATAATCACCAGATATAAAAGTCACGGTGGCACGAACGGTTTTGCTAGGGACTTCCACTAGATATTATTTTATCGATAAGTAATTCTTTCTTATGACCAGATATCGGACAAATGTGCGTCATTGTTCGCAATAGTATGGACATGACTCCAAATTTTATTAAATAATTAATTATTCAATAATTTTTAAAAAATTATCTATTTGACACCGGTAACTATGAAAACCTTTGTAAATAGTCACATTAAAGCTCCGAAATCAAATTTCATAAAATTATTCGTTTAATAATTCATTCAATCAACTTTTTTTTCTTTCTATCCATATTATTGCGAACAATGACGCACATTTGTCCGATCTGTGCTTATGACAGAAGTAACGTTATGACTTCGAGATAAATTTATCTAAATAAGGCTTAAAAAAAAACTATTCCTAACAGCATACAATCGTCACTGAGTAATTGTTTTCTTACACAGCCTAATTAATGAAAAAAAATCAAAATAAAGACTCCTTTTGCGGTTTTCTCAAAAGTGAGTTTTGTCAGAAGACCGCCTTTTAGGAAATGACGGCAGAATAGTACAAACATTACGTACAGTATACCTATATCGCATTAGTAGGATTCCTCTCCCTTGTGAAGCTATCCATAGGCCCAAAACAGTTGAATTTTATAAATATTAGTAAATATTTCACTCATTATATTTGAAGCCCTGTTCGTATACATATACAGGGTGTTCTTTAAGATTTGTGTTAAATTATTTAAGGGAAGCTTATTCAGGACAAATACAGTTGATTTTTTACTCACCGACAAAATTTTAGAGGGTTTAGTCTGAGGTTTTATTGATGATCCTTTACTTTGGGACCAACGTCCGATTCTAGAAAAATTAAATTGATGTTTCTTTTTTTTTGTGGAATAGGAGGCAATCGATGGTAAACGCCCGCATTTCCACCTACATACTAATATCTCGGGATTTGTATGGAACATATTTTTTTTCTCGATTCAGATGTCCCTATAGTAATAGTTCATCAATTATGTTTCGCTGGTAAAAAAATGACAACAATTTATTATTAAATTAAGTGTGGAACGACTCCTTTATTAGCACGTTGAGCGTTTACCAAAAAAATCCCGAAAAACCTGATTCTTCCAGATCTAAATGTGTTTGGGTTCATTCGAATCAGCAGCATTACGAGCAGATCAGCTATGCTATTCTCTTATTCACACATTCGACGCTGCGTTCATCAACGAGCTCGACGGCGAGACAGCCGTCATTTCGACGTCGAGCGCAGCGCTGCGAAAAACAGTATTCACTAACGTAGAACAGCTCGTCGTCGAACAGCTATGCTATTCTCTTATTCATACATTCGACGCTGCGTTCGTCAACGAGCTGAACATCGAGACAGGCAGACAGCCTTGTCTAAAATCCTAGCTGTTTTATTTGACATTAGGAATCGAGGCTATGAGCGAAGTTGTGGTCGAGTTCGTCGCTGTTTTTCGTTAGAGAATACGTAGTTTATATATTAAACGTCAAACTCTCGACGCAGTGTAGTTTCAGCTCACGCCGCATTCGTCGCCAAGCACTAGTGTCGTTTAAAGTACATTTAGTGAATACCATTTTTAAGCTCGACGCTGCCGCAGCACTGACGCAGCGCTGACAGCAAGGCGGTTTCCTTAGAGAATAACACTGCTGTAGGCGGTAACTCTCGACGCAGTGTAGGTCCAGCTCACGCCGCATTCGTCGTCGAGCGCTAGTGTCGTTTAAAGTGCATTAGTTAATACCATTTTTAGGCTCGACGCTGCCGCAGCGCTGACACAGCGCTGACAACAAGGCAGTTTCCTTAGTGAATAACACTGCTGATCTAGACTCTAAATGTAACGCGAGTAATATACTCGTAATATGTAAGTTGTGTTTGCCTAGAATTGGATGAATATTCAGAAATTATCTTTCTATCCAAGCGTAAAGTGTATTTTTTTCAACAGGTGCAACAGGTATTGGTTATCGTCGTTGAGATTGCCAATTCCGTTATGTGCACGATTTCAGGAACTGAAAAATCAATCCAAATGACATATGTTTACAGTCTTCTTTTGTCAAATTTGAAATTTACACGTAACGGAATTGGCAATCTCAACGACGTTATATTACTTATAGTATTGCACCTGTTGGCGAACCTTAATTAATTATAAAATAAAAAACTGATTATTTCATACGAACCGTAACCGGTTTTGTATAGCTTCTTAGCGTAACATTAAAACAAGGGTGTAGTAAATAACAATTTTTATTTCAAAATAACCTATAACGTCAAATATTATAATAAATATATAATAAAAATCTGCATATTAGTTCTGACACGAAGGTTTACACGCTGCCTCACATGCCTGTGCTGTTTCGTAATTATTGGCGTTTCCTTGGCAGCCTCCATACACAAATTGTTTGCAAGTATTTGTCTCAGGGTCATATCCGTATCTGAAATAAAATAACATAATTTTATTATTATGTACACTTCCAGCAATTATTTTTTTAGGCCGCATAGTGGCAGTATGCATTTTGTCACCAGCCCAACTCTTCCTGTGGGTGTCATATAGTCAAATGATCAAGAAATTTAAAAAACCGATTTCTCCAAGATCCCATCATCAGATTCCAACTTTGTGACAACTGGATCATCTCCTTTTTACGTTTAAGTAAAAAAAATTGAAAATTTGTTCACCATTCTCGGAGATATCGAGTAACATACTAAAGGAACAGGCGAATTGAGAAACTCCTCGTTTTTTGAAGTTAGTGTCAAAATCGAAAATTTACTCACCTCTGCATTATCCCTCGGCATGGACCTGTCTCCAATGGAAGACTACAGGAATCATCTGCAAAAAAATATCATAAAGCTCTTTAGGATTGTCATACACTCAATACATTGCAGTATTTATTGGAGGATTGAATTAGAATTAATATATCTATGGGTAAGGCCGCGGATTTAGACGAATGTGACACAGAAATAACATTTAAAAAATACGTTACATCACCAAAAATCGCAACGAAAGTTACTATAAAGCTCAGGTCATATTGGTATGAACTCTGCTTAAATAAAGGTCGTAAAAAACATATTTTTTATCACTAAATACTTGTTTTAATCAAATATAATAACCCATGTAATGTAATTTCTCATAGTAATTACTTAAATTAACAGTATTTTAAAATGTTTGAATGCCATAATCTTTGGAACTAAGTAAACTAAAATAAAACACCATAAATGCTTAAATGTAAATTGAACTGTTATTAATTAACACTAATAAACGCGTTAATAATTATACTGTATTTCATTAGCCCTAGGGGGTAAAATTACGATTAGATATGAAATGGTACCGCATATTTTGTATACAAGTTGTAATTGAACGAGTTGTGAATCCATACATAGCACATACAGGCATTTTGACGGAGCTTGTTACAGGTACATGACGATTACAAGACTGCGAAGAATCGATTAATGAAGTATGATATGAAGGCGACTCCATTACTAAATCATCATTAGAGGTACCATTTCATATCTAATCGTAATTTTACCCCCCTAGGGCTAATACTTTAACAACTCACAAAATTCATATGATAATAACCTGTTTAGATGCAATAGAAAAGTGCTTACTTACCTAAAGCAAAGCTCATTTGAATGAGTACAGCAAAAAGGAAGAAAATAACCAGGAACTTCTGCATGATTAATAACGTCTTTAACGTCTGCCAATTTGTATGTTCTGTCCTTTATATATGAATTTCAGACAAGCAAAAATTATTAAAATTTCAGCTAAAACCAATTTATTTGGTATTTTGATCTCTGCTGTTACGGAACTTATTCTTCTGAGAGGTTCAACCAGTATAGTTAATTTTGTTTACTTTATAATTAAATCACCTTTTGTGGGGTTAGGGATCCGTAACAATTCTTCTTAAAAGTTAAAAAGAGTTTAGGACACGTAAGAATAAGATTGTCACCACCCCAACTCTTCCCGTGGGTTTCTTAAGAGCCGACTATTTGAGTGAAAGTGTAAAGGTGGATTTAGACCGAACGAGCATTCGCTCATTCTATCCCTCGCTCTACTAAGTTCGTCCGTTACACAATACGTGATTCGTCGAAATTCGTTGATTTCTTAAGGTGCATTAAAACCAAAAGAGCATTCGCTATTCTAACCCCCCACTCTACGAAATTCGATCGTTACACAAAACGTAATTGGTTGATTTCGTCGAGCGGGGGATAGAACAGTGAATGCTCTTTTGCATATACTGCTCGTGCGTACCATCCATTAGTAAAAACCAAAAAAAAACACAAACTTACATTACAAACATAAAACGTTACTTAAAGTTGACAGTCATTTTTAGTTAAAATTATTCACATTTGTTAGTATTAACGTAAAAATGATTTCTGTGAACGTTCATGACAAATGTGTCAAAAACTTCAAATCCTATGGAAAGTACGAGTATGTATCTTAATATTTATATTATTAAAGTTTAATAGTCTTAAAACCTAAACACTCATAGAAAATTATTTCCAACAATAAAATTAATACAAGTAAACTAGGGAACCTTCTTTAATTTTTTTCATTACCTTGTTATTAAGTTTTGGCTCTACCGTATGTTTATTCAATTGTTCAATAATTTATCATAGTTCGGCTTTTGTTATCTTTGACGTTCAAAAATTAAAAAAATATGCATATTTCAAGGAAACGTTCTGTTGTTGCCAACTACTTGTTTTTGTGAATTAGTTGCTTTTATTTTTCCTTAAATTGTAATAACAATACGATTCCTATTTTAATTGTGCCACTTGAATATCTATCACAATGCCGTAAGTTAATTTCCTCCACAAATATATGTCAATAAAATAAAAGTATCCTTCTTAAATTTGATTATTTGAAATTTTTTACCGTAAACCGGTTATACTTATTATTTAATAAAACACTGATTTTTTTTTTTTATGTTGGCACAACAAAGTGGCTCCACTCCACCTGATCGTAAGTGAAAAGTAGAGCCCAAATCGCGGCGGCAACGAACAGGAGACAATCAGTAACATGTTAGTTGCCACCGCCTTGCTGGCCCGCTAGATGCTGGTAAATACACCGGCTGACCCCGAAACACGGCAAACACGAAGGTAAGTCATTTCACGGGCGTTTACACCGAATGTACGGTGGTAGCCAACCAGGCGGGTACTAGTAAAAATACCCTACCACCGGCTGAGAAGCTGGATACTCAGTATTTCCCTTAGTCGACTCCTACGACACCCACGGGAAGAGAGGGGCGGTGATTTTTGTATTCTTACTCCGTCACCGCACGGAACAAAAAATATATGATAAAATATATTGATAAAATTGTCCAATACTTCTTTCATTATAGGCCAACTTAATATATTTATATTCCAGCATATAGCGCCTTTTACATATATCGCAAGAGTACAACATGTCCCTCATATGGACTTATTTGTGCATTTCAAGTTATATTGCTTGTTAAGTTGTTACATTTGACACAACTAAGCAGCTTCTCATCAGTGTGAGCTTAAACGTGCATGTACGGCAAAATTATATTTCCGTTAACTGTTTCTCAGACACATAACTTCTGACCTATTTAGACTTATTCGTGAGTGGTTAAAACATTTTTTGTAAGCTTTTTGTTATTACGCATAGCGTACACGGTTTATTTATCCTCGATTCAGTTCACGGAAACACACATTTTATGTGTTTTGAGCTTAGATTGTTCAATGCATATATCGCAAGAATAAGGGTTCTCTCCTCTGTGAAGTCCTTTACAGCCAGATTAGTTTTATTTGCTAACGGCTATTTTCTCCCCCTTGTGATAACATGATTACATTTTTTTTTTCAAAATAAAATCTTAAGCATAGTCACTAGTCACTACACAGCCGACTAAGCTACGGAGGTTGAAGATACTTTATTAAGTTTTTATTTTTATTGTTGATAGTGTTCAAACATCACACATTAGGGAATTTAAGAGGTGCATAATAAAACAGAAGGTTTTAAAGATTTTTTTATTAAGCTAAGACAACATGGAGTACCTATTCACACTTTTTTAAAAAAGGGTGTGGGTGGCTTATACGGTCACGCGTTTACCGTTTGTCGTAATACTCGTCACTTTCGGACTTACATACTTGTTAGAACCTGACGGCAACAATGACAAACGATTAAACACGGTACCATCATAAGCCTACAGAACGTGTATTATAAACTTTTGATGAATTGCCGCGTAATGACGGCTGTAATAATACATTTCGCTGCCCCAATAATTCAAAGTTCTACATGTTGAACTTTTGTCAACTTGAAATTTGAACAGTTGCTTAGTCCAGATTTAATTACCCCAAAAATGTAACAGATCTCTGAAATATTGGGGTAGCTATTTGTCACCACCCCAAATCTTCCCGAGGGTGTTGTAAGAATCAAAGGATTGAAGTGTCACTGATAATTCGTTTGAAGAAGCTCATTGATGGGCAGCAGCCTAGTGGACACATTACTGGAATCACGAACTCGCTTGGCGATTAGTTGTGACATCGCCTAATGCGTCCAAACCCACGCATAATTAAAAGGAAAGGCCTATGTCCAGGCCCTACCGCGAACTACAAAATTTGCAAATTTCGGTGATTTCGTAGTTCGAAGGCGTCAAATTACAGTGACAGAGACCAATACCCAAAATTTACTAACTTCGGTGTTCGCGGTAGCAGGCCAGTAATGGAATGAGAGCACCTGGGTGCTTAGACAAGTTGCCAATCGGTAACGCTTAATCGTCAATCGTAAACGAAAGCCAGCTAACTGTCTTTGTCGCACTAATATAAAAGAGTGACAGAGAAGGAAAACTACGATACGCTACTAAGCGTTAGCGATTGGCAACTCAGCTAAGCTAAGATGTGATGTGATGATTATTTAATTCTCTTGCTTATTTTGTATAATATTACAAATCCTTGGTGTTATTGAAGAAATACAACATCGTAAATCACTAGATATATCCATTGTGTCCTTTTGTTTCGATTTAATTTCTATTGCAGCTAAAAATGCCTTCTCACACAAATAGGTGTTTGAAAACGGTAAAAACAATCGCAACGCCTGCTCTGATATTTCTGGGTAAACTGTTAAATATTTCACCCAAAACAAAGTCTTGTCTTCCTTATCAAAATCATATTTTGCTGATGAATTATGCTTCATATCACAAGCTTGTTCCTGCAAATTTTCAGGTAAAGTTTCTATGTCAACGTGAAAAGGATCCGTTGCCAATCTAAATACGGCGTCATCGTAAGGATTAGGAAAATATTTCTGGAATTCCTCTCTCAAATGCTTCAAATGGCACGATATTTGTGTTTTAATAACAGTATCTTTAAATACTTCTGCCAGCTGTGTTTCTTCGGACATTGCTTGCAATTTTGGAAATGATGAAAAATTGCATGGCTCTGTTGATATTTTACGATCCCAAATCTGTAACTTATCAACATACGCTTTTATAGTATCACAATGGTGAATTATATTAGAGTTTCCGCCCAATAATTTGAGACTTAGATGATTTAGTGAGTCGAAAATATCCGATAAATATGCTAAAAATATTTGGACACCTGGTTTACCAAAATGTACGCATAATCCCTCCTGTTTCTCCTTTTTCAAAAACATAATCACTTGTTCCCGTAGTTCAAATAATCTTGCTAGCAAATTTCCTTTTGAAAGCCATCTATTTTCCGTATGGAACAACAGTGTTTTGTTTTCTTCTCCCGAATCAAATAGAGCCTCAAACAATCGAGTATTTTGAGCACTTCTTTTCAGATAATTGACGATTGTAACACACACTTTAAAGACATCAAGAATGCCATTTGGAAGTGTTTTAGCGGCCAAAGCATGTCGATGAAAGAAGCAATGTATTACAGTGACTTGAGGATTTTTTTCTTTAACTAATCTTAAAAACTCCGAGCGAGATCCAAGCAAGGCGGGTGCACCATCCGTACAAACTCCCACCAATTTATCCCATGAAAGATCATGATGTTCAAAAAAATCTGATAAAGCTGAAATAACAGATGATACAACTTTTGTAGCTGTCTTTAAATCCATAGAAAACAAAATCTCCTCTTTTATTTTAAAATCTTGTATGTATCTGACGAAAACTATCAGTTGAGAACACGCTTCCACATCTGTAGTTTCCGTTAATTGCACTGCATATAAAGGTGATTCTTCCAAAGCAGCGACTACCTGATTTTTTATATCCTCCGCCATATCCTCAATATGCTTTTTAATAATGTTCCCAGAAAGCTGTATTTGAGAAAGCTTTTGTTTACTTTCAGTACCGAGAACAATCTCGACCGCTTTTAAAATAGAAGGCTTTAGAAGCTTTTCACCAATCGCATAGCTTTCCTTTTCTTTGGCAATTAAAAGCGATAATTCATATGCAGCTTGGAGATCTTTTTCAGCTCCGTAAGACTGTGCTGTGTATTCTAGCTGTAGCATTTCGGGACCAAAAGCAAAAGACGCTGCATATTCTGGTACCTCCTGAATCTGCGGTACAGTTACAAGGTCTTGAGATTCAGGCTTCATCCTTTTAAAAGGCGCAGCTTTGGCCTCAAAAAACTCCTTAGTCTCGCTCCGCAGGTCGTTGTGTTTAGTCAACAAATGCCGTTCCAAGCGACAAGGTCGCATTGCGTCGTTGCTTAGGATTTTCATGCAGATGACACACATAGGTTGGGGACGATCGCCTCTCTCGATGGGCACGAAACCGTATTTTATGTAGTCGGCGTGGTATTTTCGTTTTTTTGCGCTCATTTTGTATATTTATCGCGTAATGTACTCTATCGGCGTGCAAGACTGACAGTACTGACACGAGCTGGGCCGGCGGGCGGTGCGCGGGGTCGGGAGGGGAGGTGTAGCCCCGCTTGTGCGCATGTCTGTCATTTAATGGCTGCCGCGGGGGGTGAACATTCGATAGGGTCGGCGCTGTTTTTCGATTACAATTCGCGCAGCCGCACGACAGTGCAGTGCACTATTTTGTATTTTTTTTTGCACGAAAATGTCCGAATTTGTTATGTTTTCTTAATTAACTTCAGCGCAAAGGATACTGAAGCTCCTATTGACAGTAATATGACTGATATGATGGCAAAGTAATTTAGCAACTACTCTGCCAGCATTATAATTATTGTTGTCGATTTCTAAGAACGAATATTTAATAGCTTAGAAATGTCTATCGGGAAAATTGTAAGTTTTACTATCATATTAACTAAGGCTAATCTAATAACTGTCAAAAGTTCGTTCTTAAATCTCAGGTGGTTTGATTGAATGATATTGCATTCTGACACTTAAGCGCATTTTTAACTTTTGCAAAGTTTGCCGAAGTTTTATGGGTTCTTGTGACCTTTACAAGAGTAAAAAAATCCTTTGGTCCGTTTTCGTAACTATGGCTCGCAAGAAGAATTATTTTTCACCATTTCGTAATTGATTACTAAAGCGGAATTTAATTTCTGCTTTAGTAATATTATGTTTCGTAGTTGACTACGAAACAGGAATTTATTTTTATTTTTTCGCATTTATTTGGCTACCAATCGAGAATTATTTTTCACTGTTTGGTAATTCACTATCAATCAAGAATTTATTCCTTTTTAGTACTTAATTGAGTTTCGTAGTTAATCACTGAGTTGTGTACGAAATGTAATTTGTTGGAGTTTCGTAATTAAATAATTAATTTTTGCGATTAATAAAATAGATTACCATTAATATAGTTTGTACCTAATTATCAATACGTAGCTTTGATATTTTTTCTATTGTTGGTACATATCTAACCAATAAAATAAAAAGTCTTAGGAAAAAAACATGACCATATTATGCAGCAAAAGATTAAAAATATACAAAGTAGCAATAAAACCTCACTGGCAATGGGAATGCACTAGGGAATGTAAACAGGTTTTGGCAAGTGTGGAAAACCGGTTTCTCACAAATAAAAACGCCCTAGAATGCAATAATTTTCTGGCCACCGTTTATACAAGCAAACCAATTTATTCTGTTTGAAATCCCAAGTATCATCAACAGAAATATGAAAAATAAAATAGAATAAAGTGGCCAAGAACATGGCCGTGCTCAGTGAAGAATTCCGTAGTTGTTCTCTCATCATAATATTATGTTGTAGACATACGGTCAAACCGTACATCATTTTACCCTAAACTCGCAATTCAAGTAGAATCGCTGCATTTTTGGTATGTTGTTTAGACACCATAGGGCAGTAAAGAACCATATTTTGCAAGCAAAGTTAAGTTGTGCTTAGGGTTTGCAATATCCGTTGATTTTTAGGATCCGGATATTTTGGATCCTGAAATCTGTCGGATCCGGATATCCGGATAATTTCGGATAATACGGATCCATTGTAATTTTAATAAAGAAAGAGTAGTGTTTCGTTTAGGTAAAAGCTTTAGTTAAATGAAAATCATTTTGTTTTTTATAATTGGTTTATTACTAATTAAATGCAAGAATCTTGGTAACATAAAATATATATTTGGTTAATTTAAGGGTGAAAAACAAAATATTTTCTTCGGTTACCGCGAGGATTACTCATGAAATAAAACTATGAAAACGGATAAACTCGCTTCACTTCACCCTGAAAACCCCGTAAAGTGAACCCGTTTGAACCCTGTAAAGTGTTCGAAACGTCGGAATGAAGTTAAAATTAGTTAATATACGCGAGTTTATCCGTTTTCATAGTTTTATTTGGTGAAAAACATTGGCGGGATGATTTGCATAAGGGGTCTGGCAGAAACTGGATGCATAAAGCAGCAGACCGAGCTCTGTGGCGTACCTTGGGGGAGGCCTATGTCCAGCAGTGGATTGCAACGGGCTGATGATGATATAACAAAATTTAGACTTCAATCTAGTCCCGTATCTAGTAAGCTAGTTATCTTTGCTTAGTGTAGAAAGAGTCTCCTTAGGTTTAAGGCGCTCAGAAATCTCTGCTAAAAAGGAAGCATGACAAATGTTGTACTATACTATTGTCGCCATCAGATACCTAAACCTTTGATTGACATGACATGACGTCATTGTCATGACGTCAGCGGATATGTTCATATATTTTTGAACACCGTGGCAGCTCCGATGTATCTGATGGCGACTGTACAAACTGCCCTAAAAATATGGCGAGAGCTTGAACTTTTAACTCTAGACAAAGAGGACCTCGCAAAGATACGGAAATCGACGGTACGTGGATTGAAAATACGTACGTACCGGAAGACGTAGCGTGGGTAGGCCCCCCACAAGGTGGACCGATGACCTGGTGAAGGTCGCAGGAGTCCGCTGGATGCGGGTGGCGCAGGACCGGTCATTGTGGAAATTTTTGGGGGAGGCCTATGTTCAGCAGTGGACGTCTTTCGGCTGATATGATGATGATGATGATGACTGCTCTTTTGTTTAAATCAGGCTCACAAAGGCTGTGCAATCGCACACAAATACACCATAGGCAACATTTGGCTTTAGCTACAAATTCAGTTATTAATACAACATAATTTAAATAAAAAAATATTTTAAAGATAGATAGATGAATCAGTCTTTTAAGATTATTTACATTATAATTATCACCAATCGTATTTGCCAGCCAAGGCAAATACAACTTAGTAAATTAACCTTCTAAACCAAATAATTTTGATCATTCTTAGAAGGGATCAAAAGTATGTGTAACATTTACTTAACATAAAATTTTTGTTGTTTAACACAGTACATAATCAAACTATAAATTATTAGTTCATTACAATCATTACGTTACACCATTGCACTTAACATTTTATACAGCTATGTGAAAACGTAACGGAGGGTAGATGGCGCTGTCATCTAAGTAACATAAGCTCTGTATAAATATTAGGTATTAAGGTGGATTCGACCCTATCCCTGCCGCTTTTCTGCTAAAAGATGGCGCTACAATTGCACAAACACCATATTTTCGTCATTTTCTGCTAAACCGAAGATCAGAGTTAACATGTTTTGAGATACGCGCAAGGAGCAAAAAATCTAATGTACAAATTGATAGCAACCTGCACAAAATACTGTTCTTCTAAATCGCAATAATGCAAAAACTAGAAAATTATGTAATTTTACCCTGTAACGCACACTACTACACCTCCCGTCAGTACCCAATGTCAGTTGTACAATCATTACTCATCAATAAACTAGATGGCGCCAATTAAAAGAACAGCTTTTCTAAATGGTCTAAGTTCTAACTAGAGGGCGCCAATTAGGAAATGACTTTATATTGTATTGTATATTTGTGAAGCAAAACCAACTGTTGGTTTGGTATTAAAATCCCTACTTTTAACTGTACAGATATAACAACAGCTGTAGTAAAGAAGTTATTCCCGTACTCTTCGGGTAATACCTATCCGTCGCCGTTATGTACAACTCTTTAGAGTATTATATTTTTTGGTACAGCTACTTACTGGTAAATAAAATAGTTATCAAAGAAAGTTACTTATGTCCCAAAACACTAGTATTTACCGCAGCGGGTCTCTATTCGCTAGGAACAATGTGGCAATATAATTACGAGTATAGATTGACCTAAGAAATTCATAGTATTATACTTGATCAACGGCACTAGCACATATCGTGCATGACAGGAACCTTGTCGCGGCTACCCGTCCCTTTTTGATTACATTGATTCAAAAGAGATGAGAAGTTGCGAGTAGGTCACAAATTGCTGCCAATGTTGTTGTACAAGATGTGCTAGGGCCTCAAGTATAATAAGTAATAAAATGTGTAGATATTTTGGGTAGTTCTATGGAGTTAGAAGATTGAAGAAATATATATATTAGACATGTAGTAGTAGACCAAATTGAATGATCTTTATCGGACATTTGGATTTTAGACCTTGTTGGAGTAACATTTATATTACTAAATGTTAGCCTACATACCTACTATGTTAGTCTCCAACTAACATTTTACATTACATAATATGTAAGGATAGTGTTATCCTATCTAAGTTTA